>VXBW01005696.1:3969875-4015510 GCA_013400375.1 Thinocorus orbignyianus | reverse complement strand
GCCACGGCCCCGTGTGCGGGGCGCTGCGGTGCTGCACGGTGCGGGGTGCGTGGCGTGGCGTGGCGTGGCATGGCATGGCATGGCATGGTGCAGGGCGATGCGTGGCCTGGGGCATGGTGATGCATGGCGTGGGACATCGGTAATGCGTGGCATGGGGCATGGGGCACGGAGGGTGACACGGGCCATGGCAGGGCAGGCGGCGCGGTCCGGTGCCCGGCGCTGGATGCTGCACGGCGCGTTGTGGTCCCAGGCAACCGCACCGTGGGGGTGCGTGGTGCAGCGCATCCCCGGTGCCCGCCTACATCCCCTTCGCTGCCCCCGGCTGTACGTCTGTCTGTCAGAACCATCCGTGCGTCCGGTGGAGGGGTGTCTCCTTGTCCCTGTCTGGTGCTGGTACTCCGTCCTGCAGCAGGTTTTGTGGCCGTGTGTTCGTCTGTGTCTGTCGGCCGTGTGAGCTCTGTCCCGTCTGGAACATCTGTGAAGGGAGAGCCAGGAGACAGAGCAGATGCTGGAGAAGCGCAGGGCTGTGGTGGCTTATCCAGACCGGTTCAGTAGGGTATAGGATTTACTGAAATGCTTAAGCCTTAAAAATACTTCTGCATTCTTAGTTTCAGTGTAGCCATGTGGCAGAGATCCACAGGTTAAACCCTTTGTGCCCGAAAACTTTGTGTGTTTACTGTCATACATGTTGTCTTTTCATTCTGGTGTGTGTGTCCCTGTTCCTCCACCATGGCAGGGGAGAAGTAGGAGCTGTGCAGCCCACTCCCCTTTCGTTCGGCTTTGAGGCTGTGACTGTCACAGCAGCATCCAAACGCTTCATTGTATGCAGCAGCACCCCTCCTGCTCCTCTCCTCCATGGACAGGCTTGTCAGTGTGTCTTCCCAGGAAAATCTTCCCAGGCCTCTAATCCTTCTCCTTTTTGAGCTCTTCCCGTCTGTATCTGTCAGCCGGTCTCTTCTCCTCCTCTGTCCCCAAACCAGCTTTGCCCCTCTGGCTTCATCCCTATCTTAACATCCACTCCTTGTCTAGACACTCCACAGCTGAATTATTCTTAGCCCGATGGCCAGGGGATTAGGGAAGAGATGAGGAGATGGACGCGGGGCCTGATGGCTGTCTCTGCGCAGGTTCTTGCCCATGGAGCTGGGACAACCTGCTGGAACCCTCCTGGCTCATCTTTATTGCAAAGAGGCAGCATGAACTGCTCGTCTCTGCCCCTCAAAGACCTGCTGGCCGATGCGTTTTTCTTGGCAAAACAGGAAAGCTCCTGCCCTGGCACTTTGAAGCAGGCTTTGGGGTCGGGGGAAGCCCCGCTGAAGTCCCTGTTAGCAACATGTGGGAGATGCTGTAGCTGCTGGCATGGCGGGGATGTGCCTGCTGGCTTCCCTTCAGCCCTTCTTTAGCCTGGGTGGTCAGTACAAGGCACGATGATTTAGGTGAGCCGGTTCTGTTTACTGATGTGCGTGTGGAGAGAGCAGGGAGGTGTGAGTGTGCGTGGGTTGGTGGGCTGTGGATTTTTCTGGCCTCCCTTTGTATCTGGCCTGCTGGCATGACGCTTCTATTACTGAAAATTACTTCTAATGGGAATGCTGAATCACGTACTCCCAACAACTAGGAGATACAGTGGGATGAAGGTATCATTCATTCAGTTTTCTTTACTGCTGGTTTTCTTTTTTTTTTTTTTCTTTCTCCTTTTGTCTTGTGTTCTTCTTATGGCAGCCCAGGCAGTGCTGCCAGCAGGCTGGGTGCTTCGGCATGATGCTCATTAGCAGAATTCTCCTTGATATTCGTTTTAAGTTTCTCTTTTAAATTTTAACCCATTTCTAAGTCTCTTTGTGCAGGGCCACCTGAAAGAATACAATAATCTTTAGTCGTGTTTTACACCCTGGAGATCTTTCCAGACTGCTGGCTTGTCCCCTCCCCATCTTAGTCATCTTGTGTTGCGCTAGACAAATTTAGCTCCTAACCTTTCCTTATAAATCAATCTCTCTGGCCTACTGGCAATTTCTTGTGGCTCTTCTCTGAACTCCGTCTGTTATGGGTAATAGGAAATCCAGGCCAGATCCGCGTAGGTGTCCGCACAGCCTTTCTCCCAGAGGTTGCACAGAGTAAGGGGCAAGTGGCCTCTAGCGGCCAGCCATCAATTAATGCACCAAAAGGGAGCACCAGCGCTCCCAGGCCATGAGCTCTTCCTTCTCCAGAAGGCAGGAGAACTGTAGGGTTACGATCGGACAATGGAGAACACACCTCCCATCCTCACCCCCGTTCCTGCACCCAGAGACGGAGACCCCTCTGGCAGCTCGGTCCCCAGGCCTCGCCAGCTCGGGGTGCCCAGGCACCACAACCCGATTGCGTAGGATGACGGGCGGGGGGTTGATGGAAACCCTGTGGGCACCTCACGGTCCCTCTGAAATTTCAAAGCAAGTCCCAAGGGCTCTCTTATTTCACTGCTAATACAACTGTCTTGCTTGTAGCTGTTCAGCAGTGTTATTAGAGTGACATATTTTCATCATATTTGAGAATATGCGGCTTCAGTGGGTAAAGAAAGATTAAGTGCTGGATTTTCCTTCCCTTTTAACTTGGATTAAGCAGTCAGTCAGGCTGTAGTTTTAAACTCAGTGTAACACCCTTCAAAGCTGGAGCCAGCAGAGTTTGTTGCATCCAGCATTTTTCCTGGCTGTAGGTTTCCCCCTACCCGGAGCACGAATGCCCCTTTGAGCGAGCCTCTGCCTTGCTCCAGACAAACCTGGGCTTGACCTGAAACAAAACACATTGTTTTTGTTTCACAACATTGCTGATAGTTTGCAGTTTCCTCTGGAGGCCCCACAAGGCACATTAGTGGCACCAAGTTGGAGCTGAGCATTAGCTTTCTTTTTTTGTTATTAAATTACCTTTACTGTTTTTCTAGTTTTTAGGGATTCTGCCACTACAGGAGCTGCCATCCAAAATCCCATTGCCATTTTCTTATATATTGTATATGATTTATTACAAAGTAATAATGCTTGCAACAATTTTTGTAGGCAGTCTGTGGCTGTGGGTGTTATGTCCCTGACACATACTCAGTCCTTTCTTTAACAGTCATGGTGCCATGGCCCTGCAGATCTGCAGAGCCACGTTCCCTCGCCAACTCTTCCCACTGGAATAAAGAGTTCCCTGCCTTCCGTTTCAAATGTGCTGCTGTTTGCTTTCATGGAATGATACCCTCTTCTTGAGTTAAATGTGAAAGGAAATAAAAGCCACGAATTACCCTTTACCATGTCTCCTACTAAAAAGCAGCTCCGTCTCTGCTTACAGATGATTTCCAGACCTTTCTCCTTTTTTCTGCTTTCTCTTTGGGAATGCTTTTGCTCTATATTTCTCGGAAAACAGGGTGTAAAGTTGAAGATTACAGCTTAGGATCTGCAGAATGGATTGGATATTTTTATTCTTTTCTGTCCTGTTTCTTACAGCCTGGACTCTGCATTTGCTTTTTAGACATCTATCTTGGCAGCATATTTCTCTTGAGCTGGTCAGGTCTCATTGAAGAACTCAGTTACTGAGGAGTCCAATGAGGTGTGTTTGAGAAGTTTGACTTGTTCCTGATAATGAGGAATGTGGACTTTCCTCGTTATGAAGCATGCTTCGTCAGTGGTCAGATTAGCTCCTCCAAAACTTGCCTTAGAGATGCCCCTGGGTTTCTTGGCTTGAATAAAGTATTTTTTGTTTTGGTTTGGATATGCTCTTCAAGTAGCCAGAGTAGGCAAAGACTGTAGTAGCACCTTCTGGAGATCTTAAAAGGTAAAAGGAGGGATGATGAAGTGGCCTTACTGGTGTCACATTTATACCATCTGTTTTAGTGGCCTGTCTTGAACAGTAGCCTGTACTAGGTACTTCAGTTGAGATAGTAAGAAACCCCTCAGCAGATCACTGGGATATAACCTGTAATACTTCTTCCAAAGCTTTCGTAGCTGGAGAATAGCTTGTTCTGAAAGATGGGTTTAACTTATCTTAATTTTCTTCATCATAAGTATGACAGCTTGTTACCCAGAGAGATGGCCAAGCTTTCCCCTGACTGCAGTTTTTTGCTTCTTGATGATGTCACTGAAAAAAAATGTTTTCTTTTGCCAGTTTTGAATTCATTTGTATTCTACTCTTGCAGTTTTAACAAACGTCTCTTTTCTTGTGCTGAGATGAGAACACTTTGTTTATCCCTGTGTCCAAAGCGCTGTGCATGTGCTTACATCTTCTCTCCTTCTCAGTAGGAGTTCAGATGAAGTTTCAGAGGTTGGTATCTTCCCAATGCCAGTCTCAGTGCCATCTCCAGTTCTTCCTGGGGTGTAGCCCATGCTGAGCTCAGCCTGTGCTGTTGCTGTAGATGATAGGACTACAGCTGTTCCTGTGTTGGTCTCCATCCCACTCCTTGTCAACCATGGCACCTCATTGCCTTCTTCACTTGCCTTTTCAACAGAGCACTCCTTGGGGCTGCCCGCAGGGTCTTCTGTGTCCTTCAGCCACATTGGTGCAGACAGGACACAGATCTGCAGCCTCTTTCCTTCTAACATGTGTTGGTTTGTGTTTGATGTTTGAATGCTGAACTGTTGTTTGTCCTTGTGTTCTCTCTCTGGACTGCACACATCTCTCTGAGGTTCCTTCTGGCCATTTTGGGACCTGCCCTATTAAAGCTAGGGGGCACAGGACCACTCTGCTTCCTGCTTCTGGCATGCCCACTCAGCACCCTGATCTCTCCAACTTTATCCTTCCCCGGTGGTCAGTCATGCCCCAGCTGTGCACAGATGTGCTGATGCAGAGGTGGCTGAGCAGTAACCCTTTCCTTCTCTTGCACAGCCCATGCAAGAGCCACACATATCTGCTTTCTTGGTTGGCCCCTGCTCCCTCCAGGCAGCAGGTCTGTCAGAGGAGGACAGGGTCCCACCTGCCCTTGAACTGTTGGAGATGGTGCACAAAGCAGTGCGAGCTGGGCCATTCTTGCCCCCTCACTGCGGTGTGCCATGGCACAGGCATGTCCTAGGATGCTGGAGAGGTGACCTCTCTGGGTTAGGAGCCAGGGGGGTTGAGGGCAGTAGCCAGCAGTCTCCTACCACATTCCCTTGTCCTGCCCTCTCTCCACAGGTTATGCCACTCTCCAGGTTTGCTGGGTGCCTGCCGGTGAAAGAGAAGGGTTGATACTTTGCCCAGGCCCTTAGGTCCTGAACCAAAATGGCAGCTGGAGAGTCCCCTCCCATAGGAGATGTCTTCATCGACCTGCAGCAGGTGAGGTGGGAATCCAGAAGCAGCGGGGCTATCTCTTCCCCGGGGATGGTGCTCCTGCCAGGCTGAGCGTGGGACTCATGTCCTGGCAGTCAGTAGGAGACACAGCCTCCATTCACTGGGGAGAGGTCTTCATGAAGGGTGCCCCAAGGCGCCCACAAGCCCACACCGGCTGCCCACGAGCCCACGCCCACTCCCCATGCAGACAGCAAACTGTGGTTCAGAAAAGGCCAGATATTGCTCTGTGGGGTCCCTGTGCCTTTGCATGCCATGGGGTGGGGTAGGCAAATGGCAGGAGAAGCTGGGCGTCTTGCAATCAGGCTCTCCCCATTTAGGCTGGACTTGGGACACCCATGCTAAGGTGAGAGGAGAAGCAATCTCATCCAGACACAAAGCCGCTCCCAGCGCACAGCTGGGAACAGCTGGGGGATCCTAGGAGAGGCACAACTTGGCTAAAGCTGCCTTGCTCCCTCTTTCCACCCAGCACACAGATTTGTCACAGTTGGGCCTCCTCCTGTTTCCATGGAAACGCGGGAGTCCACAACAGCTCCGCGCTGGCATTTCGGCTATATTGACGGAAAATTTTGCCAGCTGCAGCTGCTCGGGAGGCAGAAAGGACAGGAGTCACCTGGCGATGCTCTTCTGGAAGCGTCTCCACCAGCAAAAAGGCAGGGAAGTACCCATAGCCTGAAACAGGAGGAAAACAGGCAGAAAAACCTGAAGAAGGCATGCCACAGAGGAACAGGCGGCCCTAGGAGTGCGGAGGGGAGGTGGGAAGGCACATGGTGATCACTGAGCCAAGGGCAGTTCACCAGAGCAGGGATGCTGTTTCCCAGGGGGAAGTATGGAGAAGGTCTAAGAAAGAGAGGGATGGCAGACTGGGCAAAGGGAATGGTAGAGGACAGCAATTAGATGTGGGCAGAGAGAAAAACACTAGCTACACATCTCCACTGGGAGGAAAGACCAGACTCTGACATAGTCCCTTGATACCCGCCACTCAAGGGAGGTGTGGAGAACCACTAAGATACCTCAGCAGAGTGTGGCTTGGAGGCTTGCTGGTCTGTTTTGGCTCTTGGTTTTGAATGGAGCTGTGCCTCTAAGTGAGAAACTGGGCCTCAGCCCTGTCACATGGGCTGCCGCTCCTTAGCAAGCCCAGCAGCGTTTGCAGGGCGTGAGGATCCGGAGGGCTGCAGGGGTCTGCGATGTTTGATTCTTCTCTGGCGATTTCTGTGCAGGGCAGAGATCGCGCAGAGAAAGCCTCTCCTGGTGCCGAGGACGATGAGGACTTGGATAAGACTTTGTCAATCGAGAGATTTGGGGACCTGATAAGCAAGTCAGCATCAAGCAATCTGGAGAAGCAAAGACGCAGCTACAGTGAGAGAGATTTTGAATGTATGTAGGTTTGAACTGTTGTACCCACTTTCGCCCTCACTGCCAACCCTCGCTCAGCCCCACACCGCTTCTCAGCCTCATACTGGGTCCCTGCAGATCTTGTTAGTCTGTTATTAACTTCCTCCCTTCAGAGTGTTCCCAAAGTGCTACATACACCCAGTTTAGCACCAGTGCCCAAGGCCTCTTCCCAGTCTGTTCCCTGTTTTCCCCATCCCCAGTGGCATAGCTGCTGCCCAGCCCAGGGTGTTCACTCACCTCCTGGCCCAGTGTCAGGGACCTCTGCGGCCATTTCCTCCACATTGAAATTTGCAGTTTGAAACTATTTTTCTTCCATATGGCTGCAAAGAAACATCCAAATATGGCCAGAAGCCAGGCTGTCCTCTCCAGTCTGAAAGCAGATGGCTCCAGTCAGACATGCCTGTGTATTTCTAAATAGCAACCATGAAACCATTAAGCTTATCTGCTCAAAGAAAGGACTGCAAAATAAAAATGGGGTGTGAATTCAAACCACTGTAGCTATCTCACCTGAACTCCTCTGATCAGCATATTTATTCCTCTAACTGCCCTTCCATCATGAAGGCAACCAGTCTGCCCAAACTCACTTTGGCTGTAAAATGAGTGTGCCTGCAAGAGCGGCCATGAGCTGTTGCCTGCTGGAGGTGGGTCTTACTGGCTCATAGTAACAGCAGCGAAGACAGGAAAAAGAGTCCCCCAGCTGACAGCCTGCTCACGCGGTGGACAAGTGGCAATGATTGGGGGAGTTTTCTACTCTCTGGCTCTCCACAGTCAGATACTGCTTGTTTTCCAGCTTAACTTTCATGGGATACAACTTCGGGAGCATGGTGTTCCAAGTATCATAGAATCATAGAATGGTTAGAGTTGGAAGCGACCTTAAAGATCAAGTTCCAACCCCCCTGCAATGGGCCGGGACACCTCCCACTAGACCAGGTTGCTCAAAGCCCCATCCTTCCAGGGATGGGGTATATCACCAGGCTGTTTTCTGCTTGGCCATTCATTTCCGATGGCTGTTGTAAAAGTTTGCTGGTAGAAGTCTCTTACTGTAGTGCACCCCAGCTGCTACTTTCTGCTTGTGTCATTTCTCTACAGCGGCTCCATTCAAATAGCGCTTTCCGCCTGAGCACACAGTCACTCCCGCACATGGCTGCAAGGTGCTAATAGCTTTGCTGTGGGTTGGATACCTGTTCTGTGCTGGTAGGACTTACCTGCTCAGAAGCTCTGCCTGTGCACACAGGTGTGTGGGCTGGCTTGGACAACATGGACAATCTGCTTGAGCATGCATGGCAGAAGCTTCTTTGAAAATTTGACTAGAGATTTGTACTGTTTGGGTATTTTTTTTTTATTCTTCATGGGAGAGTCTGTTTTTTTCTCTTAGTCAAAATTAAGCTTGTTTTCCTCTGAGTTCCTGATGTGTCTCTGTTACAGAATCATAGAGTGGTTAGAGTTGGAAGGGACCTTAAAGATCATTGAGTTCCAACCCCCCTGCCATGGGCAGGGACACCTCCCGCTAGACCAGGTTGCTCAAAGCCCCATCCAGCCTGGCCTTGAACATCTCCAGGGATGGGGCATCCGCAACTTCTCTGGGCAATCTTTTCGTGTGTCTCACCACCCTCACAGTAAAGAATTTCTTCCTGAGATCTAATTTAAATCTCCCCTCTTTCAATTTAAAACTATTACTCCTCGTCCTATCACTATGCTCCCTGATAAAGAGTCCCTTCCCATCTCTCCTGTAGTCCCCCTTCAGGTACTGAAAGGTGTTATCTAGGACTAGTCGTCTAGGACGGTATCAACCCTGGTTATGAGAAGTTTTATGCAGTTCATATTCATAAGGCTGGAAGGTCTGGTTAGGTCATTAGTCCTTGAAAGATAATGTATGAGCCCATGAAGGTGAATGCTGTCTGAGTTTAAAAATATTTCCTGCCCTATTCAAAGCCAGGAATTTCTAATATACAGGCTCTTCCTTCTGGGCTCCCTAGTCAAATTACTTTTTCATCTCTCTTGTATCAAGTTCATTGAGAAGTGAAATCAAACATATAGGACACTGGTTTGGCAATAATTTTCCATACAGGCAGGCAGTGCAAGGAAGAGAGCAGGGAAGGAGGGCCACACAGGAGTTTCAAGAGGACAGGGAGGAAGAAGAGGGAGGCATGAAGCCTTTTGTTTCTGGGAGAGGTATGTTTTTCCCACCTCCAGGCCACCTCTATGGAGACATGATCAGTTGGCACAAAGAGCGCTGAGTGCAGGGGTGAAGATCAGGGCCACCCTTTTCTGCACCAGATGAGCCACTTACCCTTCCCTGCAGCCCAAGGCTTCAGTTTCCTTCTGATCCAAAATATGAATGTTTCTGTCTTGGGCTGATGTGAACAATAGACAAGAAGGAAAACGTGAGGCATGTCCTCACCAGCAGCTTTGTGCTGTAGAAGGAGCAACAAGTTGGGACCTTCCTTGCTTCTTCTTACATGAGAAATTCACAGCTGGCCTGTCTGTGGCACGCAGAGCAGTGCTGTGGGACAGCAGGGCCTTTCTGCCAAACCCTGTGGGGGAAACATGGTACGTTAAGTCAAAGAACTAGAGAACACTTTGGAGGAAAAAGTGTTTATAAACAGAGCCCAAACTCTTTCCAGTTTGCAGATGTCTGACCATTCCTAATCTCCTCTAATCTTGCCACAAGCCTCTCCTGCTGAACCAGGGGAGTGTGTGAAATATCCCTGCTGTTCCCAAGGGGGGAAACAAGGGAGAAAAGACTTGAGAAACCAAAGGAAAGGAAACATGACAGCAGAACAATGAACCTGCCTGGCTCTCCCAGGGAGAAGGTTACAGCTTCCATTGAAAACGTCCTTTGAAGGTAGTTTTCACTATAAACAGATTTTGCTGCCATGTCACAGGAAAGCTGGGAAGGAACCAAATCAAAACAGACTGAAAACAATTCCTCAGGAAGAACTGCTGAGCAAAACCCCCTTGCGAAGTGGCTGGTGCCCCCGTGATTTTGCTGCTCCGGGTGCAACCCCAGGATCTGTGCATCCTGCAGACTGTCTATGGGATGCTTTGTGCCTGCAGATGGACCTTGCAGGAATGGCTTTCTTCTCTCTTGCAAGGAGATGCTGAGCTTGCCCTGTTCCCTGCGTGGTGCCTTATCATTGGTTTTGAGTGAAGGCTCAGAAATGCCATTAATTTCTTCTCACTCTGTAATTCCCATGACACCTAGGTCAAGCCTCTATGAATTTCTCTTTGTAGATTAGTTTAAAAGAAAAGTCATTCTGCCCTGTTTCTTACCCTGTTTTTCAAAAGACAGCCTCCTAATTGAACCTACATTTCAGAGACTGGTAGGCACAAGCCCTCACAGTACCTGAGATGTGGACTTAGGTTGCATCTGCACTAAAAGGATTAGTCTGTGGTTCCTGTGGGTATGCGGGAGGGGCTTTCTATCAAAGCCTGGGGGATAAATAAGGCACACCTATTTAACTTAAAGAACACTAAGCAGGAAAGAAATGTTTGTAAAGGGCCCAAATTGTGCTTGTTTGAGAATGTGAGAAACGTTTCCCCGTGTTTAGAAAGGGGATGGTGCCTCTGACAGGCCACTGCGGCTCTGTGTAGCCATGTGAATGGCTTTTGGCAGCACTGGGAGAGGAGTCCTGCCTTCCCCTGGGCAGTGAAGCTGCCTTGGGGTGGTTTGGCACTGCACTGGGGCTGCTTCCCCAGCTACCCCAAACTGGACACAGCCTGCTGCATCACTGAAAGAGCTTTGCTGTGTCCCTGTGGGCTGGTGGCTCTCCTTGCCCTTCCTGGCCCTTGATCTCCAGACCATGCTGTTTCCTGGAGGGGCGCCTGGCAGGTTCCTCCCAGCCTCTTCCTGCCCCTGACTCTCTTTTTCTCTCTCAGTCCACCGCCAAACCTCGCACCACATCCATCATCCCCTTTCCACTCACCTCCCTTCTGCCCTCAAGTTCCAAAAGAGGCCTCCCCGTGCCAGCAGGAGGAAAAAAAAGAGGAGGAAAAAGAAGAAAACTTCATTACCCCCCTCGGAGGTGACCCCCACCATCCAGGAAGAGGACGAGGAGGGGGGAGAAGAGGAGGAAGAAGAGGAAGAAGAAGAAGAGGAAGAAGGAGAGTCTGAGCCAGAGGAGGCCCAGGTGAAAGAGATCTCTGCAGAGTCTGAGGGCGAAGCTCGTGGGAAGGACACATCCCCTAAGCTGGAGCCCCCAAGCAAACCCAAGGCAAGGCTAGGGCATCCCAAGCCTGGATGGGGCTTGGAGGCTGGGGGAACGTGGGGAAAGGGTTGATATCGGGAGGGTGCCAGTCTGTATGGTCATGGGATTGTGCTGCTCAGGGAGAAGAGGTTGTGTCTGTGCAATATTGCACAAAGAGTAGTTTTGTCCCTGCATGGCAGAGATGGGCACTGGAGGACAGTGACAGATAAGCCATTGCTTGGGGTCCGTGCTGGGGAAGGTGTGTGTGACTGGTTTGGTGGTGTAAGTCCCATGGGGGAAGATCAATATGACTGGTGGTGTTAAGGTGTATAAGGTATGGGGAGGGGCTCAATATGGCCAGTCCCAGGGTTAAAACCACACAGGGGAAGTCAGTGTGGCCCTTTCTAGGCCATGGGGAAGTGGGGAGGACTTGCATGTCAGGGTCTGGGGAGAAGGCTGCCTGTCCTTGGCTCTTGCTGTCAGGACTGTTGTCTCTGCAGTTCACCATCGGCAGTGATGAGGAGGAGTCTGGCAACGCTCTGGCCCCTGCGCAGTTCCACGTGGAGGAGGAGTGTGGCATCCTGTCTCCTGTACCGCGCTTCACTGACTTGCTGCAGGAGAAGGGCCCTCCCTCCCTTCGCAGGTAGAGAAACGTGTGCTGAGCTGTCTGCCACTCTCCTTGGCTCGGGGTCACTGCACAGACCCTGTCCCCAGGGCCTGCAGCTATGCCCAACCTGAACGTGCCTCCTGAGCCAGGGGCAACATGGGGCCCAGAGGGAGAGTGGGTATGAGCATCACAGCTGCTTTCCAGTGGGACAGTCACTCCCTGGGGACTCCTGTGACCTCCTTCAGTCTGTGGAATCAAATTGGTGCAGGTTTGGGAGCACTGGGCTGCACACATGGACTACCCTTCCTCCCAGTTAACTTGCATTGTCATGCAGACCTGCAGGCTGGGAAGCCCCAGGAGGCTTGGCCGAGTCAGAAGACTGTGAGGCTATTGACCCAGAGGTGGGTCCTCAACATGGACCACAAATGTTTTGCGGTGGGGAAGGAGCAATCCTTAGGTGTTGGGGCAAGTGACTCCTGGTTCTGCTCCTTCTCAGGGACTCGTTGGTCAGGACTGGGTTGAGGGACCTCAGCCCTGAGAGGGGCTAATGCTGAATCCTCTCTCACCCCATTTGTAATCATCAGTCTTTTTGGTTCTTACAGCCTTCCTGGGCCTCGGGAACGTCTGTCTCGTGGGTGGGAGAAACGAAAGCCCTGGGGCCAGGTGGCAAGTGGACAGCGGGTCACCTATGACTTGAAGGAGAGGATGTGCATCGGCAGCATGACCACGCTGGAGAGCGCGGCGTACCAGCGCGTCCCCACGGATGAGGCCGAGGCTCAGATGCTGGCGTCTGCTGACTTGGACGGCATGAAAAGTGAGGCTTTGCGACACTACCTACGATACTAGTGCACGTGTCCCTTGCTTCTCCCTGCTTTCCTCTTCTCCCTGGCAGCTCCAAGCATGGTCTTTGGCCTCCTGCAAGACCTGGTGACCTGGTCCTCACCTCCCTGTCCCCCAGCCCCTGCTGTTCCAATCCTGGTTCCTCCCTGTCAGCTTTGCAATGTCCGTAGTGCCAATCCCTGTGTTTTCAGCACTTCTGCTCACACCCACCCCATGACTGCGTGCTCCTTCACCCGCCCCACTACCCTCTCTGATTCAGGGCTCCCTGTGTTTCCCTGAGACCCAGCTCTCTCCTCTCCTGACACACTTTCCCAGCGACGAGCCCTCTGTGCGACACGCCAGCTCTGGCATCGTAGAAAATCTGAGGTGAGGAGCCTCCCCTCTCCTCATCTCTCCTGGTGGAGGGAGAGGCAGCTGCCCCCTCCAGAGCACCTCGGAGGGGGACTGTCCCCATGTGCGGCGTGAGGGCAGACAGAAGAGACGTCATGGAAATGCACACTCCGGGCCTGAGGACATGGAGAATTCAATAGGTTGCTCTGCAGGCTGGAGAGGGAGGGAGAGACCAGAGGGGAGCGAGGGAGAGAAGCAGAGCTGCACGCACAGGCACAGCCTGGCTGTCCCCGGGCCACGGGCACTGCGTCCCTGGGCAGCCGGCACAAGACCCTACGGCAGAGCGAGGATCCTGCTCCTGAGAAGCCAGTGGGGCAGCCCCCTACAGAATCGTCCCAGGTGGAACCAACCTTCCCGAGACCTCGTCAGTTCCCAGGGGCTGCAGCAGCCGGCACCTTCATGCCCCTTGAGGACGGGAGGCAGGCAGCGGGGCTGGCCCCAGAGCTGCAGTGAAGCTCCCCCCCAGGGGCAGCTTGATTTCCGCATGTCAGCTTGGCTACCCCAGCCCCTCCTCTGAAGGTGGGTGGCTCATGGCACTTGACCCCTGAACTTCACAAGGACAAAATGACAACCCTTCGAGGGAGAGAGGAGGCAGCAAAGGAATCGGAAGGGGGCAGCAGCCCGGAGATAGCAATAAGCACCTGCATTCGCAACTCGCTCGGCTATGAAGACTTTGATGAATTTGCCTTCAATTTTGAAGACTATGATTTATGGGAAGCCATCAGAAACCATCTGGGCTACCCAGGCGGGGAGCCCACCTGTAAGTACCAGAGCAGTGACCCCATGGTTGCAGCTGTAGATCAGAGCCCCCAGTTAAAGTGCGTATCCCCCACCCTGTGTTTGCTGTCTGCACCCTCTCTGTGTCAGGTTGGTCTGCTGGGTTAGAGGAGGAAACTGGTGACACCAGAGGAGCTCCCTGGTGTCTGTGTGTCTGTCCAAGGTCCTTGTACAGATCTGTGTCGTAGTGCTGAAGTGCTTCCCTGTGTGTGTCTCGTTTGAGCAGCTCGAGGCAGCTGCATCTTGCTGTTTGTGCTTATCAAGATGTGGCCCATGCCATGGCCAGGGAAAATAGCAGCTGCTCCGGGATGTGTATAAGGACAGAGGCATTTTCCCTTCCATCTGTGGCTCAAGGTGACAGTGTGTCACTGCTCTCTGTTTTCTGGAATTCAAGCTGAGCTGTGGATCCGACAGCAGCAGTGGGTATCAGGTTCTTGGCTCCGCAATGTAGCCTAATGCCCCTAGGAAAGAAAATTACCTAGTCCCTATGTCTGCTGGCTTGAGTGTGGCTGTGAAACTAGCTAATAGCAGACTGGCCGGGGTGCATGGAAGGGGGAAAACAGGAAGGAAGCTAGAGTGGGAAAAGCAGGGAAGGAGCAAATAGGAATCGCAAAAGCAAAGAGTGTCTTTCTGTTCTCCACACCTGTTTCCGTACCCGTACACCCCTTGTGGAGAGCTGGATCTCTGAGTCCTCCCAGGGACTGCACAGAAACTGGAGCCTTGCTCCCACCTCATGCAGGCAGTCTTTCCTCAGCAGGTGGTGGTAGCTCACAGTTAAATGATGGCTTTGTGTGTCACCTTGGGAGTGACACTGTTCATAGTCATAGCTCTGTGGCAGCTGTCTGGATTGTGTGTTAGTTTTTCAAGGGATTTTAGGAGCACACACAGGAGAGTCCCAGAATTAGCCCGTTTACTACCTTTGCGTGCAGGATTGGGGAAGCGAAGTGCTTGCAACAGGGACTCAGGATGCCTTGGGTCAGCTTCTGGCTCTGCCACAGCCTCTGTGTGATCTCAATGCTTAACTTCCCCTGCCTCTCAGTCCCAGCATCACATTCTCTTTCTCAGCTGGCCCATCTTTGCAAGAGGACATGTCTGCCTAGGTGCTTCTGCAGGGACCAGCTAGTGGGAATTTGCTTCTGGCCAGGTCTCCACTTGTTACTGTAAATTGATAGACAGCAAACTTCACAATAGAAACCTGGAGCAAATTGATTCCATCAGCTGTCCTGAGCTGAGCAAGCTCTACAATAAAAGTGTGTGAAATTGCCCCAAGTTCACCAGGAAAGGATGGCTATACTTGGGAAGGTAGAAGGGGCAGATTACTTCTGCAAGGTGTGATACGCGTCACTTACAAAGTGAGGAAATTTGGCTTGCTAGCAGTTAACACATTCATTGATTGCTACAGCTAATACTGCAGGTGCTTGAAATAGGATGTGCTGTACAGTCAACTCTTGATTATTTCTGCACAATGAATCCACACCGTAGATTAATTCTGCAGAGGGATATGCCAGAGACACCAGAGTCAGTTCTGTGCAGAGCCAGCTCACATCCAGCCTGTGCCACTTATTCAGATACCTCTTCCTGGACTAGCTGCCATCCAGGAGGAGTTCAGTAGCTTTTGAACAGAGCAGAATCCTTGTCAGACCTGAGCTGGTTTCTTTGCATTCCTTTCAGTGTTCAGAGCATGGGGAGTGCTGTGGAGGGACACCTGGGTGGCAACAGGGGTGAGCTGGGGTCCAGCTGTCCCTGTCACGTTAAGCTTAGCATCAGCCAGGAGAGACTTGGACACTGTGAAGGGCAGGGCAGTATCTTTTTCCAGAAGCCAGCATAGGGTTGTGAGTCGTATGTTGATTAGGATTTTGTTTACTCTAATTTGGAATGTTCCAAGAGAGGCGGTTTCAGTCTCTTTTTCCTTGCTATAACTTAACCACTGGGGTGCGTGGGAAGTGTGGACCATCCCTGTGATGCCAGACTAGCAAGTTGCTCTCTGGTATTGGTGCAACTACTCTGATGCCTCTTTTTGGGCTTCCTGCTTGAGAATAGAGGATAGTGAAAGGAGGGATGCAGGAGCTAACACTGGAATTGAAGGCAATCGCCTGCTGAGTTGGACTGACTAGCACAGGCACTCTGGGGGAAGACTTTAACCGGTGCAAAGTCATATTTGTCATCTTCAGATTTAAACTGGTGGGAAAGGAACTTGGTCATCCCAACAAATCTGACTGATGGAAGCCCATGTGGCAAAAAGATCTTCAGAAGGAGACTGCAGCAGGTGCTGTGTGGGAGGTCACATACCAGTTTGTTGTAGTGGAGCCACCACAGGAGTCATGTTCTGGCCTCAGGCATTGTCAGTGTCCCATGCTCTGCTCCTGGGGAGCATTGGAGAGGAGGTACAGCAAGTGCTGTCCTTGGCTGCTTCATCTCACCCTGCAGAGTTTGGCTTTGAGCAAATAGAGCAGAGCTGTGCCCTGGGGACATCACCCTTTGGTCTCAGTCCAGGATCCTGTCCTAAGTAAGAACTCCAGACTTCAGATACTCACTTGATCTTGACTTTTATTTGGGAGAAGCACAAATATGACAGGATGCAGAAAAGCTCTCTGAAGAGTAGTCTGGAGCATGGGACTTGCAAAGCCAGTGGCTTCTTCCAAAATTAAGCCCATTTGTCCACCCTGCTCAGTGGGGTGGACTCAGTCATCTCAGTGACCACAAACACTGCCAAGGGAGAGCAGCAAGTGGTTCACTTCTTCTTTCTGTAGGGCTCTGGAGGTGTGTCTTCATCAACTTCTTTTGAACCTGCAGTGCTCCAGCTCTTGTCCCTGTCAGGAAGTGTGGGAGTCACTGCAGATGCTGGCAGGAAAACTGGCTCCTTCTATTTTATCTGTTCTCCAGCCATTTGGTGGCTGAGGCTGCTTGAAGGCCAGTGTGTGCTTTCAAGGGCTGTTGCTGAAGAGCACTGCATGGTGGGTTGGCATCACCATGGAGGATACTTGCCGTGCTCCTGGTGAGCACTCTGTCATGCTGGACGGGGTGTACTCTGGCCCTGTTCTTCTGTGGACACGATGAGAATGAGTCCCAGGGTGTCTGGGAGAATCAGAAGCTACAAGGATTGGAATAAAAGTGCCAGATACCAAGATTGTCTACCTGCTGACCTGTTTGTTTATGCAGGAATCCACACCAAGTGCAAGGCTGCTGAGCACACAGGAATTGAGAAATCCATGCAGAAGTCCAAGGAAGGAAGCCCCACATGTGCAGGGCTCCCAGAAACGTTTGTAGAGGTGGCCAGTTATTGGCTCTTATCGACATTGCAGTGCACTCAGTGGAGCAGGGAGGAGTTCAGCCATTGGCAGGATGTGCATCAGCAGGACAGCCAATGGGGGAAAATGCCCTGAGGCTCAGTATTGATTCATTTTATATTTAATCTAGCGCCCCAGATTTCCAAGGAGCAAGGCCATGGTGTGATTTGTCTGATGCTAGGCTGGGTCTTTGCATGCCAGAAATGCACGGATATTTTCCTGCAACATCAAAGAGACCACTTGGCCTTTAAGCCCAGCTACCTCTCATGCCCTGAGAACTGCAGGTCTTGAAGACAAGTGCAGAAAGGTTTGTGGAGCCTGAACATTCATGCCAGGCAACGGAGAGCTGCCCTTGGACCCTCAGGGAGAAGACCTTGGCTTTGTCTTACAAGTAGGGCCAGCAAACCTCGATGGACTGAAGCTGAGCAAAACCCCTGACTCTGTGGTCTGCCTGGGGGAGCCTGCCCATGCTGGAACTGAGCCCTGAGGCTTTCCCCATCCCCATGGACTGTCTGTGCTGAGGAAGATACACTTACTGTCTCTGGGTAGTGTCCAGGGAACTTACTTTCCATGGCAGGCCATTGCCCAGTTTTTGTTTCTCTGGCATTGCAAAAGGGGCTGGCCGTGTTGTGTTCAGGTTTTGGTGGATGTTGGCTAGTCAACAGCACTGGTAGCTTGGTGGTGGGTCTGTAATGCAGCCTCTGGAGGCTTCAGCAGACAACTCTGTAACGCAGACATTTCAGAGGGCATTAGTGGCACTGTGGATCATCTAGAAACAGCGATACCTGGAGTAAACTGCCCAGCCTCCATGCCAGCCCCAGCCTGCGACTTATCCTACAGTTTCATCACACAATTAAATAAAGCAGTCATTGATATTTCCGTGTCTCTACCAGACCAGCAGCTAAATATCCTTCCCCATCACTGTCCTTTATGCTTCCTGAGCACCAGGCCTTCATCCAGTGGGAGAAATGAGCCCCAGCCAGGTGCCTGCCTGTGCTGTTTGGGTGCAGAATTGCACTGACAAGGCTTCAGGTTGCTTTTTGTTGAAGGAGTAAAGGGAGGGTTCACACACCACTTATTTGGGTATCATAAATAAAAGCTTTTGCAGTGATGTTCCAGTGTGTATGCACAGCCTGGGAGGAAACCTTCTTCTTGAAGGAATTAGCTCAGGTGTCTGGAAGAGCTGGAAGTGGGCAGATGAGGCAGGAAGGATCTTCAGAGGTCTGGAGGGTGCTGGTGAGTGCTCCAGATGCCAGGGCTTAGCTTGTGTAAGCTGATGAGAGAATGGAGGGCTTGGATGTGTTCCCCTGCCAGGCAGTGTGTTCCCACTAGACAAACTGGTGGTCTTTTTTCCTTTCCCATGTTTTCAGGCCACCGTTTTGAAGATAATCCTGGTGTGAGGAGGCATCTAATGAAAAAACCCTCTCGTAGTCAGATCACCAGGACAAGCAAAAAATTAGTGTCAACTCCGTCTGTCAAGAAAAAGAAGAAGAAGAAGAAGTTGGATAGAAAGCCCCATGAGGTATTCACGTGCTTCCTCCCACACTTGTTCAGAAGCCATAAATCAGGTCTAGAAACAGGCACTTTATAAAGTGATAAATGTGGTTTCAATAGAACTAATTCTTTACATAACCTTGGGGGTGAAGTTTCAAGCTCTTACCCATTATCACGAGGGCTGAAGATACATTTTTTTCAGTAAAAGCAGAGATTTCTCTGAAATCATAAAGTTTCAACCTCAGATAAGATGTAAAAAAGTCACAGAAATGGTAGTGCTGTTTTAGAAGTTGGCAGCACAGTAACATCACCATCTCTGGTAAGTGTGGGAAATCTGAAGGGAAACCCAGAAGCAGTCAGAGGACAGAAATGTCATGGTTTGGTAGAGGGGTGCAGGATTGCATCATTCTCTCTCCTCTGCCCACACCATTTGACTTGGAGCTTTCTGGACAGTCCAGCTGTGCTGCCAGTGATATTTGTCCTGGCTGCTTCTGTTCACCATACCTCTGGTTCACTAAGGCAGGTTTGCTCAGGCAGCGCTTTAGATCAAGTTGTACCTTGAAAACAAACCTGATTGCATTGTTGCTAGAGCTGTATATATCAAGGGAAGTCTCATGTCCTCACTGTAATTCACACTAGGTGTTTGTGGAGCTGAACGAGCTGGTGGTGGATAAGAACCAGGAGATGCATTGGAGGGAGACAGCCCGCTGGATCAAGTTTGAGGAGGATGTGGAGGAGGATACAGCGAGGTGGGGGAAACCCCATGTGGCTTCACTGTCCTTCCGCAGCCTGTTGGAGCTCAGGAAGACGATTGCCCATGGTGAGTCAGGAGCTGTGGGCCAGGGATTGCATCTTGCTCTGAGACAGGTTTTGTGGGACAACTTCTGTCACTGTTTGGCTCCTCAGTGGAGGCACTCCAGCAGTGTCTGTGTCCAGGGTTCATGTAGGGTCTGCAGAGACAGACCATCCTGCAGCCTGTTTGTCAGGGTTTGCATTAGCCGAAGGATGCCCATATTGGTTCCTTGCTCTCCTTTACTGCTCTCAGGCACGTGGCACCTGTGACACCCAGCTGTGCCTGGGCCAGCAGGTTTTTGATGCAGCTTTGATGTGAAAGGGCAAGTTTGGTCAGAGTGGGAGACCAAAATGCAGGGGAGATAGCAGAGCTACTAGTGCATCTTGGAGCTTTTGGGTTCTCTTGGGACAAGGGTTTACACAGGGGATGTGGGACACCTGGACTTAGTGCATTTCTTAACTGAGAGAATCTGTACCCCAACCAAAGCCTTGCTTCTGGTGGGATGGCTCTGTGTCCCCAGAGTGTGTGTGTGGTGGGGAGCGCTGCACACTAGGAGCAGGGCTCTTCCTCTCCTGCTGGCAGGTGCCGTCCTCCTTGACCTGGAGCAAACCACACTACCTGGCATCGCTCACCTCATGGTGGAGACCATGATCATCTCTGACCAGATTAGAGCAGAAGACCGAGCCAATGTGCTTCGTGCCCTGCTGCTGAAGCACAGGTGGGTGGCACATTGCTGAGGGCTGCCAGGGCTCAGGGGTTGTCTGTGAGCCCCAGGTAGCAATGGAGGTGGGTCCCCTCATGGCTACCACTCTCCCCCTCAGCCACCCCAACGATGAGAAAGAGGGTTTCTTCCCGAGGAACCACTCCACCTCCAGCATGAACTCCATCGTGGGGAACCACCACCACAACCACACCACCGACACCTGTGTGCCCCTCATGGGGGAAGAGCGTATTGAGATGGCTGACCCCAAGGCCAATGAGACCGAATGCAAGGAGGTGAGGGTGACATGGCAGGGTGGGGTGTGACTGTAGGAACAACTGTTGGCCAACAGCAGCTCTTGGCACCCACCTCTGGGCCCCTTTCTGGGAGGTAGCGGGAACCTTTTTCTTGCAAGGGCTCAGCTCTCCTGGATCACCTGGAAAACTGGAAATCAGGTCACTGCATTATGATTTCGGGACCCAGTTTTAGCCTTACATTGTGTTCAAATGTCTGCTTGAGTACACAATGGCAAGAAGCTGCTTGAGCAGCTTCTATGGGAAGCTGAAAAAGCCCTTGACTAATATAAACATTACTTAGCAACAACTGAAATAATATGTGTTCAACAGTCTTCTTATACTAAACCCAAAACACATCAGCTATGAGAATGAAAATTAACTCTATCCCAGCTGAAACCAGGACATATGCCAGTGGGGTGTAAGGCTGTGTAGGGAGAGCAAGGGCATGGGAATTCCATCCTTACTAGTTTGTGTTCTTCCCTGGTAGAAAAACCTGCATCTCCATAACTCCGAGGGCCACCGTAAATACCTGAAGCTGATGGAGAAGATCCCTGAAGATGCAGAGGCCACAGTAGTCCTTGTGGGTAAGAAGTGACATGTGGAGACCCCCAGGGTGAAAAGAGACTCATTCAGATCCTGGTCTGACCCAGCAGTCTGTGCCCTCCCTTGTGAGAATATTTGGCCATCTTGTACATGTTCCCAGAGTTCAACTAGGGAGGAAGCCTTGTACACTCTCTCCTTTAGTGGTGTTACACATTTTGTCTGTGGTAAACATATGGGGTGCTGGGGTAGTTGTTTTCTTAAATTAAGAAGTCCTAANTCTAACCATTCTGTGATTCTATGATTCTAAATTTGAAGTGCTGATAGACACTGTTGCTGGGATCTGGGGCCCAGCTTGGAGAAGAAATTCCCAACAGGCACACCAGAGTACCCCGTTTTGCAGCTTCAAAAGTAAGTGCTGCCCGAGGGACTGATGGCCAGGCACTGTCTGTTGTTGGGCCTCATGCTGCCCTCTGACCATCCCTTTCCTCTCTCTGGCCTCATCACACCTTGCCAGCAGCCAGGCCCTGCCCTGCCCAGTGTTGTTTTCCAGCTGTGTGTGCCAAGGAGCTTTGACTTTATGGAAGCAGGGCCTGGCTGGTGGCAAGGTCTTCAATATCACCCTCAGCACCACCAGGAGATATTTCTCTCTACAAGAGAGCTGTGGGCGCACAGGTTTGAGCATCACTGGGCTTGGAGCCTTCTGACCACGAGAGTAGTCCATCTCAGCACTTGGCTGGCATTAACATCTCAGCAAATGTAGCTGCACTACAAGCAAAGTAAATGTCATTCCCTATCCAGTAGATGAAAAGCTCAGGCAAAGAGGCTTGGCAGCTCAACTAAGCTGATGCTTAGCCATGATGAGGCCAAATCAGCTTCATAAACGTACTTTGAATACTCAGATAACTAAACACTGGCCATTTCTGTGGTAAGGCTGGGATTCGCTTGGCCACTCGGATGGCCCAGATTTGCCAATCTAACACAGAACACAGCTCTCTGCTGGACGCAGATGGCAGAAAGATCAGTAATAATGCCAGAGAAATACAAGTATTCAATAAACATTTGTGTTCGGTATGGGAAGGAAGCGGCTGGTGTGCCGGAGGATGCAGGAGTACTTCCCAATCTGTTAGGAATCGAGGAGGCTGCCAAGCATCGATGAGATGCGAACATTGTAAAACAAACTGTGCAGTTTGCACCTATGATTCTTTAGAGAACTGGCTCATTTTCATCTGGAAAAAAAAAAAAAGGAGAAAAATCTAGGAACACAGGGAACATATGAGAAAAACAGAAAGCCACTCAAGCATCAGTGCTTAAGAAGGAAAGGACAATGGCCCAGTACCTATGGGTTGTTTAACCTGACATCCTTCCCAGCCAAAATAATGGCAGAGCTAATATGGGATTCAATTAATAAAGAACTAAAGGATAAGAATGTAATTATTGCCAAGCAGTGAGGTTTATGGGAAATAGGTCATGTCAAGAAAACCTGATTTCATTATTTGATGAGATTACAAGTTTGTTTGATAAAAGTAAGGTGTAAGAGACTTCCTTCCATGAGGCAGCGGCTTCGGGGAAAACAGCCTTCTGATTTAAAATGAGCCTCTTGTAGTGTAAGTAGAGCCCATCTGTAAGAGATTAAGAATGGGCTAACTGGGAGAGCTAAGAAGATAGCATTGCTTGGGAATGGTCACTGAACAGGACACTAGGAGCAGTCCTCAGCAGGAAGTTCAGTGCTGTGTCAGTCGTCTGGAGACAAGTGCAGGACAGAAAGGCTCATGGAAACCCTCAAAATCCCTGTTCTCACTGTTAAAAGGCATCCCAGTACAGCGAACTCCAGTTATTAACTCTGCTCAAAATGTTGCCTCCTGGTAGGTTGTGTGCAATTCCTGGAGCAGCCAACTATGGCCTTTGTCCGACTAAACGAGGCCGTCTTCCTGGAATCTGTCTTGGAGGTCCCGATTCCTGTCAGATTCATCTTTGTGCTGCTGGGACCAAGCCAGGCCAACATGGACTACCATGAAATAGGCCGCTCAATCTCCACCCTCATGTCTGACAAGGTGAGGAGCTGACAGGCAGTGATGCTGGCACAGGCAAGCGAGCTTCAGTAGCTCCTCAGAAGTCAGTTGTGGGACAAGAGGGCTGTTGCCCACATGGGACAGCCAGGTGTGAGCACCTGGGATTTTTAAGAGCAGCCTGACTTGACTAAGGTAGGATATTCCATTAGAGAGGGGAGAATAGGACACATACTTGGCTGGGACAGAAAATACTAGGCTGTGCATAAAAGCAGGAGCAAAGGAGTGCCCAAGGTTGGAGGAGTTGTGTTCAGTTCATGTTTCACAGAGAGGAGGGGAGGCTGAGTGGTACCTGTGACTGTGATGCCAATCCCAGCAGGACACACTGACGAGAAGACCCAGGAATGGCTGGGGACTGTTCAGCAGCAGTTTGGATAAAGCTTTCTAGCTGAAATCCCATAGCTGGGGTGTCGATGCAGAGGAGCACATCCATGATGGAGGAAAAATGGGGAGGCAAAAAGGCAGGAAAGGTGAAAGGTGGCAGGAAAAGTGAAATTTATTATCCTGGTAAGAAATTAAAGACATATAGACCTACCCTGTACATCCAAGACAGGAGAATCAGAGGTTCACAGAGTCCTTCTGGCTGGTGCTGTGTAACTGTAACAGGGTAACCAGAGTAACTGCCTGTCCTGCCACCAGCGCGCTACTAACCCTCAACTGGGGACTAAGAGGTCCACTCAGAGAGGGTGGGTTGTGGGCAACAAGGACTCCCAGCTGAAAAGTCCCTTCCCAAGAGTTGCACAGGGCTCAGCTGACACTGTGTTTTGAATCAGCAGAGGTGAAGTCCCATATTCCAGCTTCAGCTCTGCATTTGTGGGCTGATCTCACTCTTCTGAACCTCTTTGTTGCTGGAAGAAGGGAGCCAGCTGCTGCAGCCATAGCAAGGTGACACAGTGGCTGGCGCCGTCAAGAGAGTACAGTATCATTTACAGTTTCAGGCTGTGGCTCCAGGGAGTCTGTGTGCTGCAGGAACCTTAGCTGTCCCCTACCTATTTTACTGGCTGTTCACTTGTTCATCTTCCTCCAGCCCTTTCTCTGCAGGCGCATTCCAGAGGCAATGCAGCACTTCCACCTGTTTGCCAGCACCTCTCCTCCTGTCTGTGGTAGTGATGTCTCCTCGTGGTCTCCTTGGAGTCCTTCCTTGTCATCTTGCCCTTGCTGTCAATAGTATCTTCCCTTTTCTGCCTGTTTTCCCTTGCATGACTTCCCTCATGCTGTAGATTCCTATTTTCCTTCTCTCTCCCATGTTTTACGTTTTTATATCCAAGTCTCCCAAGAGTCTTATGCTCTTTGCTCACACGTCTGACACCTTGATTTTTTTGCTTTGTCTGTGGTGCTTTAGGGTTCCATCAGCTTCTCTGTCAAACCCAGTCCAAGACCACACCAGGAGGACATCACTCTGTTGAGGAGTCCTAATTTTGAGCTGCAGGGACAGGGAAAGTCTTTAATCTCTGTGGTGCCTGGCTTCTGGTACATCTCTGAGCTGAGCTCTGAATGAGAGCCTTGCCAGACCAAGCGATGGCATGCAGAGCTTGTAAGGACAAGGATCTTGGCCTGTTGCAGCCACAGTGATCTGGTGTGAACAAAGTAGCATATACCATCTGGACAGGAGTAGCATCCAGCTTAGGCAAAGAAAGGCACAAGGCTGACTGGGAAGCACAGATCTGATTTTGTTTAGTGGAGAGTTCCTTCAAGGTACACCCTGTGGTATGGTGGAGCATGCAGCTGGCAGATGCTGTAGAAGCATGATCTTGGGCAGGAGCAGTGGAGTTTGGGAGAGAAAAGGCAGGAGGGAGAAGGTCACTGGAAAGGATGGATAGGGTAGGGAGGACATGGGATTCAGTGAGATGTTTGGTAGTTGGACAGGAGGCATTCAGGAGTATGGGTCACAGAGTGGCAGTAGTGAGACAAGTAGTGGGTTGCAGGAGTAGGATGTTACTGTATGGTCACAAGCAGCATTGTGTTTCCAGGCCGTAGACAGCTGGGTGCAGTCTTGGCCTGACCCTTCTTTCTGTCTCTTTTTCCCTGCCCCTCCCAGCACTTCCATGAGGCTGCATACATGGCAGATGATCGTCAAGACCTCCTCAACGCCATCAATGAGTTCTTGGACTGCAGCATTGTCATCCCTCCATCTGAGGTGGAGGGGAAAGACTTGCTCAAATCCATTGCCACCTTCCAGAAGTTGCTGCTGAGGAAGAGGAAGGAGAGGGAGCAGAAGTCCATCAAGGAGGGGACTGTCCAGGAAGCCAAAGGTCTCTCCACTCACATTTGGGCAAAAGAGTTTGTGCCTAGTTCCTGCGTGCCCCAGTGGGCCATCCCCTAGCAGAGGGGTGAGGAGGGCCTGGCTTCTGCAGTGGGCAGCAGGGAGGGGGAGCAAAGGGAGGCAGGACAGTGGCTGTGGGCAGCTCTGGCAGCTGGGGGCAGCTGGAGGCAGTGGGATACACAGATGCAGGGGACCCACCAGGTTAACACTGCTGGAGGAAGGTCTCCGTGGCATATGGGGGAGAGGGGACAGCCCAAGGGCAGACCTGCGTTCCCCTGCTCAAGCCCTGCCCTCCATGCACCTCCAGAGCTGTGTGAAGTGAAAGCTGAGGAAGAAGAGGAGGAAGCTGAGGACGACCCTTTGAAGAGGACCGGGATATTTTTTGGAGGTCTGGTTCGGGACATAAAGCGCAGGTACCCCAAATACCTCAGTGACATCAGAGACGCCTTGCACAGCCAGTGTCTCGCGGCCGTTCTCTTCATCTACTTTGCTGCTCTCTCTCCTGCCATCACCTTCGGGGGACTCCTAGGTAATGGGCCTGCTTTCTGGTCTGCTCTTTGCACGCTGGGACACTGGCTGTGTCTGTGTGATGCTGTGCTGGGGTGGGCTTCAGTGCTGCTCGCTCAGGGAGACTGGCAGCGCTGCGCCTTGGCTGCTGCCTTGTTCCCTCCCTGCCACTCGGCATCTCCAGCCTCAGCTCCCCAGGCTCCCTCTGTGCTCCCTGGCCAATGCAGGGGACCTCTGACTGCTGGGATGGGGACCTGCCTCCTCTGACTGGAGCTGTGTCTGCAGCCTGCCTGCCAGCGGTGATGGTGCCTATGTGTGGGCAGTAACACTCACACATTGTTCTCTTTCCCAGGAGAGAAAACTGAGGGTCTCATGGGGGTCTCCGAGCTGATAATCTCCACCTCGGTTTTAGGGATCCTCTTCTCCCTGCTCGGAGCCCAGCCACTTCTGGTCATTGGCTTCTCAGGGCCTCTGCTGGTGTTTGAAGAAGCTTTTTACAAGGTACATGTGAGGCAGTGTCCGTGCTCGGCACCCACATGCTCTGCCCTTTCGCTGGAGAGGGCAGCTAATGTTTCTCAGCTCTCCAAAGGGTTTGTGGTGGTGTGGGGCTGGCCTGGGCTGTGCAGACCCTTTGCAGGTTGCACTGTAGAGACTTCTGCCTCTATGGGCTCACCCCGTTGAGGTGTGACAGTGGTATCAGCGCTCCTCTACCTGCTGACTGTGAGGGGAGCATTGTCCCCCAGTGTCATACTGCAGCCCATCCTGGCACAGTGAGCACTTACAGCTGCGTCCTAAAATGCTGGTCCATAATTACTCTTCTTGGAGCTTCCTTTGAAGACCATTTAGCAACTGTTACCAGTCTCCAAGTTTCCTTGTATGGGAACCCAAAAACATAGTGTACCAACCTCACTAGGGACATCCCATATACATTACTTCCACCTCTCAGGATGAGCCCAAGGGTGTGTGCAGATGTATCCTGGCCAGCCAGGGTGGACATGCTTCTTTCTCAAGTAGCATGATCTCTTCACTGTCAGAAACATCCCTGTGTCACCGTACCTCCAAGCAGTGGGTCTAATCCTTCTTCTTTTTTTCCAAGTCCTTGCATGGCTGGGCTTTTAAAGTGTGGGTTTTCAACATGGTGTGTCAAGAGTTTGGAGCTGGTGATGCCTTGCACAGTGCAAATTTCTCTGCTCTCCTGTGACTGCACTTCTCACTGACTACTTTGGCTTCGCCCAGTCATGGTGTGCAAAGGAATACCTCTGCCTTGTGTGGGGCTCTGGATGGGGTGGTACAGAGGAAGGCTGCAAAGGGGGGGATGTGGTTGGTGCTGCTGTGTGTGGATGAGCAGAGATGGTCTGTTCTCTGGTGAGAGCCTAGGGGCTTTTCTCCACACGCATACAATTGTGTGTGCAGGCAGGGCACTGTCTGGGATCATGCCCCAGCTAGTGGAACACAGCAGGCTGCGCAGACTCTCCTTTGCAGGGAACAGGCTCGTGCTGTTGAGTGCACGGAGCAGTGGAGAGCTGTGTTTGAGTAATGGCACCTCCGTATGGGTGGGATGGGGAGAGTCATGCATGCGATGTCACCAGCAGAGAGTGAAGGAGGTACTGTTACAAAGACTGGAGCAGTGAAGATCTGCTTGGTGTGAGCTGGCTGGTGTTAATGCAAAGTCTGTAAATTTACCTGTGGGCTCGGCCCTGAATTCACTGTCTGTGCTGGGTGCTTTTTTCCAGGAGAGTCTGTGATCTTAATCAGAAGGATATGCAGGAGGCAGCCTGAGGAGCCATGAGTAACTCCTTCCCCTTTCCATTTCAGTTCTGCCAGACGCAAGGCATTGAGTATCTGACAGGCAGAGTGTGGATTGGTTTGTGGCTCATCGTCTTCATCTTCATTATTGTGGCAGCTGAGGGAAGCTTCTTGGTGCGCTACATCTCGCCCTTCACCCAGGAGATCTTTGCTTTCCTCATCTCCCTCATCTTTATCTACGAGACCTTCTACAAATTGTACAAGGTGAACCGGTGAACCTTCCCCAGGGAGAAGGGCTGCCACGTCTCTCAGTTCCTAAGGAATCCTGCTGCTTTAGTGTACAGGAGGCAGGGGAACAGGGCCAGCACAGCCACAGCTTTCCTAGGCACTCAGCAGAGCAGTTCTTCACTGGTGTCTGATGCCCCAGCCCAGCTGGCCCCTGTGCCACCACAGAGGCTGGCAGGACAAGCCCTAATGTCTGTCTCCCCTTCTCTTCCTGCAGGAGGCATTAAAGAGGGGCCACTTTTCTCTCCCCAGCCCTCTCCAGCTGGGTAGGTTGTGAGGCGAGGTGATGGATGCTGGGATTGTCTGCGCCCACCATCTACCGCCCTCACCTCTCCACAGAGCAGGACACCTCCACATCCCCCTGCCCCCAGCAGTGACAGTGCCCCCTGCCCCTCCTTGTGGTGACAGTGTCCGCTGTTTCTCTCACCTGCCCAGGTGTTTGCGGAACATCCTCTGCTGAAGTTCTACCCACCGGACGTGCAGAGCAGCCTCAATGCCAGCATGCTCTCTGCAGATGCAATGTCGTTGGGAATCAGGATGCAGCCCAACACTGCTCTCCTCTCCCTCATCCTCATGCTAGGCACCTTCTTCATTGCCTTCTTTATGCGCAAGTTCAAGAACAGCCGTTTCCTAGGAGGAAAGGTGAGAAGTCTCTGGGACCCAGATGTTAAGAACGGGGGACATACATACCAAACAAATAATACTTCTTGCTACAGCCCTTTGTTCTCCAGAGCATTTTGGCTGTCCCCCAAAGAAACACCAGCTGTCCCTTAAATACCATGCTGAAAGGATGGTAGCCTGACCTAGGTTGCAGACCAGAACTGGCTGTTGATGATGGTATCTGCACTGTCCTGCTCCAGTGAGCTTTGCAGAAAAGTCCCCTGGACCTTGAGAAGGCTGCTTTGGCTGGATATGAGTTCTGTTAAACTAAAATACAGCAGGGAGAACTTACAACTTTGGACATCTCTCTACAGGCAGGGCACCTGTGTAATACCTGGAGCACCATCTGAATAGGCCAGTAGGAGCCAGTTAAGAGTGGCTGGAGGACTGTGGCTATGTGGGCCCCATGGGTCAAGGCTGGGTTCCCTTGCCCTGCTTATCAGCAGTGCTGAGGTTTGCAGTGGTGCCTGGTCCCGCATGGGACTTCTCTTTGCCCCAGGTTCCCTGTAGCAGGGTGGGTGCACAAAGCCAGCCCATTCCCTTTGCCAGCAAGGGTCTTTGTTCTGCAGGCTCGGCGGATCATCGGAGACTTTGGGATCCCTATCTCCATCCTGGTCATGGTGCTGGTGGATTACACCATCACTGACACATACACACAGGTGAGCACCAACGCGGCCCTCGGAGCCCCTCCTGAAGCACAGCAGCAATCCCTGTGGCCTGCCTGTGTGCAACAGGGCATTTGTATTTCCTGCCTCTTCAGTCATAAGTGTGCAAAGCAAACAGAGACGCTCCCCTCGTCCTTGCTACCACTCTGAAGGGAAGCTCCGAGGGTTTTACTGAGACCGAGACCAGAGCTACAGGGATTGGAGCACCCTGGTATCCCTCCAGTATTCCAGCTGTTTGTAGGGGAGGCTTTAGGGGACCCGAGACATTCAGTGCAATTAATTCCTTGTTTGTAACTCTAAAAATTAGCAGTCAATCAACAAGATGTAAACTGGTTATGCTCGCTGATAGGGTGGCATGTAGAGTGGTTTCAGTGGGGTACTTGTCATGGGTTTAGTACCTAACAGATTTATACTCTCCTTGACCATAGGCTACTAAACATTTTAACTACTTTATCTCAAACAAAATTGCCTCTTCACAGTTTATGCACAAACTTAAATGTTATCAAATAAACCCATCTTACAGGTTTCCATTTCCCCCTCCCTTTTTTTTTCAGTAGATGCATAGATGTATCTTTTTGTTTTGGTATTTTTTCCAACTGACACTGGGGAGAGGGTGAAAGGTAGTTCCTGTTCAGCATACAAGCTTTTTATCAAGACAGCTCAAGGCTTAATGGAATCCAAGTGCATTTTTATTCATTTAAATTTCAATGAAAAATCTGGTTTTACCAGGCATTAGTAAAATCATGCACTTCTTTGTTACATCCTTTTCATACCCTTCTATACTTGTACAATTAATATCAAAAGCATTATCATTTCATTATTAACTCAGCATATGTACGAAGCTTTCTGAGAAAACAGTTCTTAGTTGCACAGCTTAGCTCAAGCACAAGCATTCCAGGAATATTATTCATACTTACACTGATTAGCATAAATGCAAATCATAAACTCTTCCTGCAGTGCTCACACAGGCAGATAGCAAGAACTGGTGAAGAACAGCACAGAGCTGGGAGTTCAAATGCTGATGAACGCAAGGTCGGGACGATGTACAGCTAGGAGTCTCTGTGTGGTCTCTGGTGGGAGCACGAACATGATATTCCCTCTGAACATGACCAGAGTGAGGTCATTTCCAGAGAATGTGGCCAGTTCTGGGGTACACACCACAAAAACAATATTGACAAAATGTCTCAGAGAAAGGCTTGGAAAGTCTGGAAAGCTACCTCAGAGAAGAGCAGGCAGTTCAGAACACTTGATTTGTCCAGGCAGAGGTCAGGGAGCATTTTAGCCACGCAAGCACTGACATGGGGGTGAGATTCCTGAGGGGAGCATATTTCCTTGGTCTCTTGGACAAAACCCAAGAGAGTTCCAATAGCTGAAAGGAAATGAGACAGGCCCATGTTAGGGGACATGGGATTTTTTGCACTGAAGAGGATTATCCATGAGAATGTCCTCCTTGGGTCAGCATGACTGTCCTGTCATCTGAGATGGTCAGACCAGGGAGACCAAAAGGATCAAGGTTAGTCCTGTGTGAGACTGTCACTTTATGCTGATGAGTAACTGCTGGATTTTGTGGCTGCACCACCAGAAGCTGAATGTCCCCTCTGGCCTGTCGGTCACATCTCCCCACAAGCGTGGCTGGTTCATTCACCCCATGGGCAGCAGTGGGACTTTTCCATTGTGGATGATGTTTGCCTCTGCCATCCCGGCCCTCCTGGTCTTCATTCTTATCTTCATGGAGACACAGATCACTACGTGAGTACCTTCCTTATCAATGCCAACCGTCATGAACCCCTGGGCAGGCAAGGCTGGGATGGGTGCGGGTGGCATTTGTATGGAGATGCGCCTGGCATCCCAGTGGGACAGCAAGGGCAGGATCCTGGACACTTTCTGGACTGTACTTTCTTGGGTTTTCCCATTGTCTCTTGGCTCCCCTTCTGGCATACAGTGGGGTGCAGACCTGCCTCAGCCAAGCACAGAAGGAAAACTCTAACCTCAGGGTGACAGCCACCATCCCTCTCCTCAGCCATTTCCTTGTTGTCCCCATGTGTGCCCTCTCCAAGGAGTGGTCATTGTCCCCAGCCACATTGCTGTCTCTGGGCCCTGGGCTGGGCCTAGCACTGACCCAGGCTCTTTTTCCTCCCAGGCTGATTGTGAGCAAGAAGGAGAGGAAGCTGCTGAAAGGCTCTGGCTTCCACCTGGACCTGCTGCTCATAGGCACTATGGGGGGGCTTTGTGCCCTCTTCGGGCTGCCCTGGCTGACCGCAGCGACAGTGCGCTCTGTCACCCATGTCAATGCCCTGACCGTCATGAGCAAGGCCATCGCCCCAGGAGAGAAGCCCAAGATCGAGGAGGTGAAGGAGCAGCGTGTGACCGGAGTTCTCATTGCTGCCCTTGTTGGTGAGCCTCTGCTTGGGTGAGGAGTGAGGGGGGAGGTCGGGGCCAACCATCTGAATCTCCCGGCAGTGTCCCTGCCCCATTGGCCAGCCTGCACTCTGCCTGCTTGCTGCAGACCTGCCACCACCTACACTCAGCATTCTTCTGGCAGCCTTTGGTACACCTCCATGGCCAGTCCATCTCTGTAACCCTTCCTGCTAGATCCCTCTTGAGCTTCCTTTCCCTTGCACCCTGGGGCAGACAGAGAGGAGGTGGGAGAGGGACAGAGGCCAAGGTGCCTCGCGGAGGGGCTGACGTGGGACACGCCATGCCCTGAGCTCTCTCTGTGCAGGTCTGTCCATTGTGATGGGGAACATGCTGCGGCAGATACCACTGGCTGTGCTCTTCGGCATCTTCCTCTACATGGGGGTTACATCACTCACTGGCATCCAGCTCTATGAGCGGCTGCTCCTGATCTTCATGCCATCCAAACACCACCCTGACCACATCTATGTTGTCAAGGTGAGCAAAGGCAGGTTGCTGGGAAATAGGTAATACGGAGCAGAGGAAGAAGAGGCAGGTGAGGGGAGGATGGTGCTTTGCTAGAGTGATGCTTGGCTTGGTGACCCCCTCCTTGGCTGCAAGTTTGTGCTGAGAAGTAAGTGCAAGCCATGCACAGAGGTGATACAACACTAGCATAATGTGCTAGTGTGATGCCAGGATGCTGTGTGGATGGGCTGTTTATAGGATTGGTGTGTTGCTTGAGTGGGTGTGGGGACACTGCAGTGCCAGGTGGGTACGCTGCCAGATTGCACAGAGGCTGATGTGCTATGGAGTTCTGCCTTGCTGCAGAGGACAGACAGGTAGAGCGTGCAGCAGGATGGCATTACTCTACTGTGCGTTGCAGAAGGGTTATCTTTGGCCAGTTGGGTCTTCGTTAATCTCTGTAGATGTACTTAGACTGGATTCACCTCCCTAGGTGAAGACCTGGAGAATGAATCTCTTTACCTGCATTCAACTGGCCTGCATTGTGCTGCTCTGGGTGGTGAAATCTACGGTGGCATCCCTGGCCTTCCCCTTTGTCCTGATCATGACAGTGCCACTGCGACGCTTCGTGCTGCCCCGCTTCTTCCATGACAGGGAGCTCAAAGCGGTAAGCAGATAACTGTCCTCACAATACAGCTTCCAACACCGGAATGAAGTTGAGAAGATTTGGCAGGCTGAAAGGCTGGCAGATCCTGGGCTGACAAAGCCTTGGCTTTCTCTGCTGTTCTCTGGGGTCTTTGTTCAACAGCAGTAGGTGGGTGGGTGGTTTCCTCAGAGCTTGTAGCCCTAGGAGTGCAGTGTGAGATGGATGGGCACCCTAGGGCAAGGAGACAGGATCCTACCATACAGAGGCCTGGAATAAGGGTTTCCTCTTCCATCCTTCTCCCAATTTGTGGCTCATTCGTTAAGAGACACCCCGTTTCTCCACTGAGACAGCAGCAAGGACAGCCCAAGAGCACATCAGAGCCCTTGGCTGCTTGGCATAAGCCCTTGGCTGCTGTGCTGGTCCAACTCCCCTGCTAAAGCAGGATTGTCCAGAGCACATCACTCAGGACACCATCCTGGTAGGTCTTGAATGTCTCCAGATAAGGGGACTCCACAACCTCCCTGGGCAGCCTGTTCCGGTGCTCTGTCACCCTCAACATAAAGAAGTTTCTCCTCACCTTCAAATGGAATTTCCTATGTTCCCACTTGTGCCCATTGCCCCTCCTCCTGTTCACTGAGAAGAGTCTGTCTCCATCCTCGTTCAACCCACCCTTCAGATACTTNGGATGGTGGCATAGCCCTCTGTAGTGTCAGCCAGGCCTCCCAGTTTGGTGTCATCAGCGAACTTGCTGAGGATACACTCTGTCCCTTTGTCCAGGTCATTGATGAGTATCTTGAACAAGACTGGACTCAGTATTGACCCTTAGGAGACACCACTGGTTACAGGCCTCCAACTTGACCCTGCTCCATTAATTACAACACTCTGAGTTCAGTCACACAGCCAGTTCTCAATCCTCCCTACTGCCCCCTCATCTAGCCCACACTTCCTCAGTGTCCTAATGAGAATGTTACGGGAGACAGGGCCAAAAGCCTTCCTGAAGTCAAGATAGATGACATCTGCTGCCCTCCCCTCATCCAACCATCCAGTTATATATAAACCCAGATGGGGCACTGTCAAACAAGAACTCTTTCAGGAAAGGGCATCTGGCTAGGGGTGCATGGACAGGCATGAAGGACAAAAAAAGGAGCCTGATGTGAGGGGAAAGAGCAAGAGCTTTGCTCTTACCAGCACAGCTCAGCTTCCTGGCTCTGTGCACCAGTCCCTCCATGCCAGGCTTGAGCCCACGCTGGGGTGGCTGTGGCCCTCAGAGCCCGGTCTCTGCCTCTCTGCAGTTGGACTCGGAGGATGCGGAGCCGAACTTCGATGAGGACGGCCGGGACGAGTACAACGAGCTGCACATGCCGGTGTGAGCTGGGAGCTGCCCTCCCTACTCATGGGACAGGCCGCTCATGCCTGCTCATCCCTCCTAAGGACTAACTGGAGACTTGCTGTGAGTCATGCAATCTCTTGCCTGGACCAACGAATGGCTGTTCAATAGCCCCGCAGGAGGCAGCCGTGGCTCCTGCTGCCCCATCACTCACTCAGCAGAGCCTGTGAGTCTCTCTCCTCTTGGACCTGGTGGGCTGAGAGATGCCTCTCACACCCCGAAGCTGCGTGGGTCCTGAGTGCCCATGGGTCAGGGGTCTGCCCCCTCCCCACTGGAGGCAGTCTGTGCCTGGTCTCCAGGTGGTGAAGGGGAGCCATGCAAGCTGGTGCCACTGTGTCCCCTTCTGCTACCGTGAAGCTTGGGTGTCTCAGCGCTACATGCCACTGAGCAGTCACAGGGTGGGCTGGATGCTGCCTGTGGGTGGCCACTGGGCTTCTCCCAAGCCAGCAGCCTCTTTGCTTGTCTGGCAGAGGCCTTGCTCCCATTCCCTCCGTCCCCTTCCAGGATCGCTCACGCTGGGCCTGGTCCACAGCCCCTGACCCACAGGGCTGTTACAGCCTGGCTGGGACCAACACCCTGGCCTTGTCTCCAGACCATCATTTGTCCAACCACCCTCCCACAGGACTGTTTTCAGCTCTTGATTGGCATTGGGGAGGCCATTTGCTTCTTCCCAGTTTTCCCAACCCTCTTCCCAAAGGAAAACTGCACAGGGAGGCTGGGGAGCAAGCAGGTATCCTGAAGCCTTGAGTGCCTGCCCTCTTGCAGGGACTGAGAGGAGTACTGTGACATTCTGCACCTCCACAAAGGTTGCAGAGGTAAAAACTCATTACAGTTCCTGATCCCTGCGTTCCTGTCCCTGAGAACAAACCATATTTAAGAAGCTATGAAAGGGACGTAGTACTGGAGTGCAAAACAGTCCTTTGGGTCCCTTCCCTTTCCCTGTGCCACTGGGTCTGGCTCCCTGCAGCCCTACAAGGAAGCCACTGAAACCTCCAGCCCCAATTCTGCTGCCATGCCAGGGTGACCTTTCACATTTGGGCAGCTTTGAGCAGCTTTCCACCCAGCAGGGCTGTCTCCTGGGGTTTCCCTGGGCTGGCAGCTCTAAGGGTAGTGCCAGACAAGATGGACATCCCAGCCTCTCCTTGATGGTTGGAGCCAGAGTGGCCTTGTGGAGGAGGCTGGGATGCTCCCTTCACTGTTGGATTTGGGACAAGCTGCTGCCCTGGTTCCCACTCCTCAGCCTGGCTCCTATGAGAGATGGTGGGTACTTCATTACCTGGAGGGTCTGATGCCTTCCCCAGGAGGCTGCAGAAATACCCCACCAGAGAGAGAAACCTCCCCCTGCAACAGGTTCCTGCCCCACAGCCTGGCCCCCCAGCAGGGCCCGGGGCAGAGAGACGAGTGTCTCTGTGTGTCTGTGGCCATGTGTGTCCTGTCCTCCCCGTGTAGTGTAGGAGGCCTGTTGTCGCTGTGCATTGTGACTCCTCTGACTGTAGTGGAAACAGCTACACCAATAAACTCTTCACAGGAACCATGCCTGGCTCTCTGCTTTTGTTTGTTAGTTGGCAATAAATTAAAGTAGTTGAAATTCCCTGACACAAAACTTTCTTGCCTGCAATAGCAACCACCAAGGGAGCAAGCCCCAGCTTGAAGGACTGTCACCTTGTCATCTACTACCAGTACAGAGGTGGGCTCTCCACCATCACTGGTGGGCCCACCAGGCACTCTCATGCTGGCTACTGGAAACAGGAGGCTGAGTCCTGTATTTAACCAGAAACGTGTACTCGTGCTTGCTTGCATCCATACACGTGTGCATCCATGTGCCTGTGTGCTCAGCAGCGTTGGGTGCCCATCTCCTTACCCAGCCTGGAGCCACACACCAAACAGCGGGGCCATGGGCTGAGCACGGAGGGAACATCTTATTAATTCCCTTCACACAGGGCATTCACACATAGGTCTCACTTCCTTTCCAGACAGGAGCCAAGCCAGGTCCCCGTGAGCTGCTGGCTGCCTGCAACCCACATGGTGATGGGTTGGACATCCTCCAGTCATACTCTCCTGGGTGCTGCTTCTGGAACTAGGCTGTGTTCCCACCTCCCGTGGTCAGGGTTGCTGGCTGCTCCTGGGGCTGCTGTGGGACACGTGGCAGAAGGCTGAGCCCGCCTGGGTGCAGGGGTGGTAGCTGTTCCGCTGCTGAGCTGGGCCCGCTGTGGGGCAGGCACTGCCTGGCCTTGCAGCATCTTCTCCAGGTCCTGGCAGCGCTGCTGAACCTGTGGGAAAAGGCAGTGTGGATGCCCAGCTCCTGAGCATCCAGGTGGGCTATATGGGAGCATCCACAAATGCTTCCCACAGACTGGTCCACCACACTTGGAAACTCCGTCCCCCATTCCCCACTCCATGGCTCTCCTTCCTCACACCCAGGGCTGCTCAACTGGCTGTTGGTTTGGACTGGAGAGGTTGTGGCTCTAACCAGTTCCACAAGATCCATGTCTCCACCTGGATGTCCAGCCCTTTCCATGCAGATCCCCTGCCTGTGGCAGGGTGCCCACTCTTGCCCTGGGATGCAGGGCAGGGAGCTCAAGCAGAGCTGGTGTGTGCCCCTTACCACTTCGATCCTCCTGATGAGGATGGGCCTGACCTCCAGCTCCAGCAGCCAGTCGGCCTCCAGGATGCTGTGGTGGTACTCCTCCAGCTCCAGGCTCTTCTGCAGCTCCTTGGTCAGGGCAGCCTGGTGCCGGTGACTCCCTCTGCCCGGGCTCTGCTGGGGCTGTGCCAGCTCTGTCCCCTCACCCTGCTGCTGCAGGCGCAGGACCTGGATGCGCCGGGCGACATGATGGACCTGGACACGCAGGGCAGCTGCCCGCTCTCCACGCTGCAGCAGGGCCAGCAGCTCCTCCTGGCTCTCCTGCAGCCGGGCTCGCAACACCTCGGGGCGGCTGTCTGCTCCTGAGGACCACGGTGGGACCAAGAGGTTGGGCAAAACCAAGGGAGAGCTGGGCTGCCGGGGGGTGCTGCTGCATGGTGGGAGCTGCACAGTGCTGGGAGCCAGCACTGCTCTGCCCCGTGCTGGTTGCTGCTGTGGCGGTGATGGAGATGGAAATGGTGATGGAGATGGTGGCAGGGAGAGGCTGTACCTGCTGCGGTGGAGATGGACCCACCGTTGGGCAAGTTCTGCCATGGCCAAACTCTGGTGAAAGACATCAGGCACCAGCCGCAAGACCTTCACAAAGGGCTCCACGCCAGCAAAGCCACGCAGGTCACGCAGGCTCCGGGGGCTGAAGACCCGTTCACTGAGGGATCCCCCTTGCAGCAGCAGCCCCCAGTTACGCCGGTGGGCGAAGAGCTGTGCGGCCAGGTGTGGGATAGATGCTGGGGAAGACTGCCAGGTGGGGTGGGCAGCTGGTTCCTCGTGCATGTACAAGTACTCGCAGAGTGGGACCACCACCCTGGAGTCAAACCTCTCCTTCAGCACACTCAGGTGCTGCAGGTAAGAGGCCAGCCAGCCCACGTAGCTGGCCACGTCAGGGCTGGTTGAGCTGGGCCAGTGCTGGGCAAGCTTCTGCAAGTGCTGCCAACTCTCCACTTGCCCCGAGGGGCTCCGTGGCAGCACCAGCAGCAGCACCTGGTACAGGCTGCTCAGATCGAAGCCCTGCCGGCACCGCTGCACATGCCCCACAAAGGCACTAATCTCCCTTTCAAGGGCAGAGTAGAGGGATTCCATGGGCAGCAGCTCACCTGCACAGTCCTGGGCCCCGGACACGCTGAAAAACGTACTGCACCAGGATGCAATGCTCGAGGTAGTGCAGGCAGAGCTGCTGGAGGGCTCTGGTTTGGGTCACACGTGGTCTCAGCCAGCAGACGGTGCTACCAGAGACTGGGGTCTTCCTTCAAAGGGTGAGACATCTGGCCAGCTCAGATGAGTTGACCCTGGTTGCTCTGCTGGAGAAGAGAAGACACATGGGTTGGGAGGAGGGCAACAAGGGTGGGCTGGGGCAGGAGGAGTGAGGCAGCTGCACAGGGTGAGCTCAGAGGTGTACCCCTACTTTTGTGAGACCAAGGAAGGGAAAGGTTGCTGGATGCTGCTGTATAGGAGCACGCTGGACCGCAAAATGCCACTGAAGTGTGGGGAGAGGAGAGGCTGCCTGCTGCATCAGGGGATGCTGCAGGTAGGGGGAGAACAACCTGGGTGCACAGAGCTCCCCCAGCTGCCCAGGAGATGCTCGGGGATGAGGCAAGGGTCCTCCTGCTCCCTGGAAGGGGATTCTCTCATGCCAGACCAGGGCTGCGCTCTGACCAGCAGTTTCTCACATCTCTTTGCTGTTTGAGAAGAGGTTTATCTTTACAAAAGTAAGCAGCCACGCTTGCCTATCTGCAGAACTAAAAATAGGAGGTCTGTTCCCAAAACTACCAACCATGTTATTTTAAACCATTGTGCGTTTTGGTGAACTATTTGGGTTTCTGTTTCTGCCACCAGGGTTCAAGTACACTCAAGCTATCTTCTCCAGCTATTTTTATTCTCTGCAGCCAGGAGGGGCTGGCACATCTCCGTTGTGAGATACCATGGGCACCAGTTCACATGGCTGGGAAGTTAAGGAAATAACTGGCTGAGGTCATCCCCGTGACAAAAAATGGGGATCAGTGCCACCAGCAACATTTCCCCTTTCCCCTCTATACCTGGAAGCCCTTGCCTGGGCTTTGGTGTCTGCTTTTCAGGCACTCAAACTTCATTAAAATAAATTTAAAAGTCCTTTTTCCTCTTGGTGAGGAGGGGAATTGGAAGCCCTGCACCCTGGGAGTGGGGGCGGCAGATAAAAACAGCAGGAGGTGGTGGTACGATGGGATCCTTGCACTGCAGGCTGGAGAGGGCACAAGCGGCACTCACCTTCCCCAGTAAGTGTCTGTAACTGGCGTTGTTTAAACGTGAGCTGCAGCAGTTTGGGGGGAGCAGAGCTGATGCTGAGGGGGCTGATGCCTGCACATGAAGTACCAGAGGCCAGATAAAGATCAGCCCCAGCTCAGGGGTGCCAGGGTCTAGGCGCTGTTGTAGATGCTGAGAACCACCAGCACCTGCTGCCAAGCATCAATGACCCAACATGTCCCTGCCATGGTGCCAGCTTCCCCCTTCTGCCCTCCATCCACTTCCCCTCAGCATTGAAAGAAGGGACTCACCAGCCCCAGGAGAAGCACCAGGGAGAGGAGAAAGGGCTGAGCTGTGCCCTGCTGCCTGCCAGGAGAGGAACGTGCCCTCCTTGGGCACAGACACAAACCGTCCTCCCCATGGGAACGGCAGGTTCGGACGTGTCCCTTGCACGGGAGCCAGCCTTTCCCGGAGCTGGTTGCCAGTCCCATGGGCATAGCCTCAGAGCTACAGGGAGAGATGGAGCTTTCTCCAGCCCCTCTGCCTTGCACAGGTCTATGTAAAGGACACTTCTCACGCAGGGATGCCTGAACCCTGGGCATGGGCTTGGGTAGCACTTTTCCGCAACACAGGTTGAGTACAACTATGCATGACCCTGAATTTGTCCCAAAGGCTTGTGTGGCCTTGTCAAGAGGAAGGCTCCGTAGCCTTGGGTGGTTCACTGCTTGCACCCCTGCCCTGTCCCTCCCGGTGTATCATCCTTCCAGGGCTCTTCAACCCTCCCACCCTTGGAGGTGTCTGTGCTGGGACTGCTCCCCAAAGGGACTCTGAGAAGTAAACGGCCTCTCAAGGGCCTGAGAATGGGGAACGAGAGCAAACCCTTTGTTAGAAACCTCTGATGGGGACAGCATCCCTGGAAACAGGGCTCTGACCCCGGCAGTTTGCCTTCCACCTCCACCTGGCTGCCCGTGGGAGTAGGAGCCTTGACCATGATGCTTCAGCCCACTCAAGTGAGCAAGTTCTGCCTGCCTGGGGAGCTGGCCGGGGCCGTGCCCTCCTGCCTGGTGCCAGGACACTATGGGGAGAGATCCAGGGGCCCTAGGCTGGGAGGTTTTCAGTGGGTACAGTGCTGGGACACTTGTCCTGTGCCTGTGCATGGTTCTCCCATCTGGGTGCACATTTTTGGCTGGGCTGCATCTATCCATGAGTCACTGTGTCACACTGAGCAGAGGTGGTTCACCTGAGCTCCCCTAGAGCAGGCAATGCTGCTGTAAGGTCAGGGTGGGAGGGCTCAACCTGAGCTCTGAAAGGTGGCTCCTGAAGTTCTTCCCTGCAGGGAGCAGCAGAGAGATGGGCTGGCACCCATAGGTGTCCTGTCTCCTTCAGAGGGGTGCCCACACAGGAGCTGGAGCCAGGTGAAGGGCTGAGCACCAAGTGCTGCACAGGTTCCCCCATGGCTCCTGCCGTGACCTCCTGGGCCACGGGCTGCCAGATGTGACCTTGACGTCGAGCAGCACAGACAGGCAATTCCCCTCTGCAGACTTCTGCAGAGACGGGAGACTTTGCAGTCCCAGCTGTGGGAGCCCAGCTGCATAATTGCCTTCATCTGTCAAGCCCAGTGTCCCTGGAGGATGTCCCCCAGCTCCAGCACGCAGGGTGCAGTAACATCACTGGGGTGGGAGAGGCTGGGCAGTGGCCAGCTCCTGCTGTGGCAGGCTCTTGTCCCCAGCAAGAAGGGACAGCCAGCCACTGGGTCCGGTTCCTGGTGCTCTGAACTGGGGCTGCACTCACTTTTCAGCTCAGAAATGGGTCTTGAAACTGAGAACTCCGACTGACAGGAGGTAATAGCACAGCCTCGCCTGCTCCCTAGGTTTGCTAATCCAGCAGCCCGGCATTGCAGGTTGCCTCCTGGAGACTTGTAAGGGCCACACACACCAAAACAGGGCAGAGATTGGAACCCTTTTAGTCCGCAGGCACACAGTGAGGAGAAGAGCTCTCTCCTTCAGCACAGAAATGATTTAGCAGGGTGAGGCTGCCCAGGCGAGATCAGGAAGAGGAAATGCTCCGAGCTCGGGCTCCCAGAACCCGTCAGCAGACCTTGGCCACGGCCAGGGCTAGTGACATGACACTGTTTAACCTCCTCGCTTGCTTGCCTGGGTTTATCATGCAGCCAGAGACAAAGACAGAGAGCTCCCCTTGTCTGCTAAAACAGCCTGAGCCCGGGAAGCGAGCGCACCACTGCTGCCTGACACACTTTCTACAGCATGAATCCCGCAGCCGTGGTATCTGCGAGTAAAGCCCTGCTTATACACTCAGTTAAGCAGAAGCCATAAGGCTGTTTGTAACAGACCCCCATCTGTGACCTCCACAGCACCGCACCATTAATAGCAAGGCTGGGGCTGGGTCAAACAAAAGCAGAGCAGGCTTAATAGGAGAGGAAATTAGGTGGATGTGCTTGGCTGGCCTCATCCCTGCGTGTTCCTACTGTAATTATAGCCCTGTGCAGCTGAGATCTCTTATTCAGCGGTCTCGCCGCCAGGACTGCATTTCTCATAACCGAGGTGTAAAAGCCGCACAAGGATACGTTTTGGCCCCAGGCAAACCTGCAGCAGCACAAAGGGAACCATGGCAGGGAATCTCACCTCATCGCTGCTGAGAAATGGACGTGTGGCCTGGGACATGGCCAGGAAGGGAGGGAAGGGAAGGGCTGGGCTGGGGGAAGAAATCCAGGATCCCTATCTGCAGAGAAAGCTGAAGATACCTGACTATGGGTTTGGTCTGTCCAGCATGGCCAAGTGCATATGGGGCCAGTAGAAAGTCACAGCTAGTGCTGGCCGCAGTGGTTCAGCTGGGGAAGATGCTTCAGAGGCCACGGCATGGCATGAGGCGGCAGTGTTTGGACCTTCCCTGCATCCGCCTTCTGGGCCCAATCTGCTCCAGCTTTCTGCTCTTGCGCTCTGTCTGAAAATGAAGAAGACATCCTGTTTTCCTGACCTGTGGAGAAAGGGCAGCCCTGGAGGGCATTCCTCTACTTGGCCTGGATAGAAAGCTTTCCCCGCTGTGATCAGACCGAGCAGGGGTGCAGCCGCCCTTGGCCTGGGCTGGGCAGGCTGCAGAGGCAGCACTCTGCGCTGCGGTGAGACAGGGCTCGCTGCTGATGGTGGCTGAAGTGAGACAAGAACCAGGAGGGTGCCCAGGACAGACAAAAACCCCCCACCTCATGTTGTCAACCCTTGCAAGGAGAGCTACCCCTCACACTGCCGCTCTCTGGGGGGAGCAGGTGCCGCAGTGCATGGTGTGACCCTGTGAAAGCCTCTCCAGGCGGCTTTAATCACATTCCTCCGGAGCAGGGACACATCTGGTACAAACATGATCCTGTCCCCAAGGAGCCTGGGCTAATTCCTGCTGCAGAGCCCCTGCGCAGCCCTGGGCAGCAAGAGCTTCAGCACAGCTTTGATCACCACCATCCTCACCGAGCAGGGATGGGGCTGGCTTGCAATCCGTGGGGCAGGAGGGGAGGTCCAGAGCTTCCCGCTGATTAGGGGCAGTCCAAGCCTGAGCTGGCCTGGCTGGACCCTGCCCTGGTCTGAACTGTGGACAGGCTGGCTCCCCACAGTCTGGGAACAGGAGAAGGGAGGCACTGACCTTATTTTAAGCCAATTTCAAGTAAATTGTGAAACTGAAGTGTGGAGGGGGGCAGAGCTGTAGGGACAGCATGTGCCCTGTTGTGTGTGTCCCCTTTCCCTTGCACATGTGCAGTCAGTGGCAGGAGAGTGCCTTGGCGTCTGGTCCTCTGTCAGGGTCAGGCCACTCTTGAAAAGGGACAAGTTTAATTTTTGGTCACTGCTTCTTGATAGTTCTCCCCCTTTTTGAGAACCCTCTCCTGGCTGCCCTGTGCTTTGGGCAAGGGGGGATTTGCAGGGCCTGTCAGCAGGGGCTGCAATGGTGACGATGCACAGCAGAGCTCGGGTGTCCTCATCCTCCATCCATGCCTGCCCTGCATCCTGCATCCTGTGCCCGCAGCTGGGTCCAAGGTATCCTGCTTCGGCTGCCAGCTCTCCCGAGTGAGATCATCCCAGGGATGATGGTGGAGGAGGTCAATTCCCCACCCTGTGATCACAGCTCCAACAAGCTACTGGGGAGGTAGCACCTACAGCCGAGCTGTCACAGCTTGTTCCCTTGCAGGTGATGGGAGAGCGAGCCTGGCAGATGCTCACCACCCGCAGCGGGGACACGTTGGCCTGACTGCCTCCCAGCTGTGTGCCAGACCCGTGGCAGAGGAGGAAATCAGGATATTGTCTGGTGTCCAGGAGGAATTCCTGCTTCGGCTTGTTCCTGCCAGTCCTCTGCCGACCTTCGCTCGGTGTGGAAAGCCCAGCAGGAAGCTGACTCACTGTCTGCTGCCGCCACGGCTGGGTGCGGGGCTCTGCTGCCTGCAGCACCAGAGGGCTGCTCCTTTCATGGATGCAGGAATAGCTCATCGCCCAGACTCCCCCGGCACCCGCCTGCCCTGGCTCTCCTCTGCCAGAGCCCAGCTCTCTGCTGACAAGCAGAGGAGGACAGCCATGGCACCCTGGTTTTTGTACCATCTGCAGCTGGGCTGGCAGGAGGGCTGGGAGACTGCTGGATTGCCAGCATCGCTGCTGAACATGCAAGTGGCACTGCTGTGCCAGGCTGAGGACAGGAGGCAGCCCCAAGGTGGGAAGGGGGGCTGATGGGCTGGAGAGGGGTCTCAGGCTTGTTCTGGGCAGTGGGGACCACGCCAGTCCTCAATGTCTGGTTCGAGTTCATCACACGGCTGATGTGGCAGCCAGTCCGGGAGCTGCTCGTGTACAGAGGTAAGGTGCCAGACACATGATGGTAGCAGCATCCAGGTGGCCAGCGATGGCAAGTCAGCACTTGCCCGCTTATCAAAGCTCTGCAAAGAAGCCGATTGCAGTAGCCACCCCTTCCCAGCAAGCAACACCTAAAGACATTCAGGAGACAGTTCAGATCCTTAGTTCCAGCTAGGCTGCATGAATGTAGGACTGAGGATTTAATCCTGTAACAGAAAGAAGCAAATATCAGGCATAAGTGTCTTTTCAAGATTCTTGCCACTTTTCCTACCAGGCAGATGGAGCACAGGGCTAACAGCACCAGTCACTGCTGCTGCATTTCAGGAATGCAGTGTTTATCGCCTGGACAGTTTGGAAAGCTACTGTGTTCTGAGGACTGGGTCAAGCCATCTTCTTCTTCCCTCCTAAAATGCGTCACTTGATGGTTGTGTTAATACAAAAAACTTGTCTTTTGAACGCTTGGTTCCTTGCCTCACCCTGGGCTTTCCAAGCTCCGTTAGCTCCTTGGCTCAGAGCTGCCAGGCTGTAACAGCGACTTCTCCCTTCCAGCCCAGCAATACGTAGGCTGCACTGGTTGTCACCATGCTGAAAACTGTGGCACTTACCAGCTTAGAAATTTTTTCCACAGTGTGTGTGGAAACACAACCTTGAAGCACTTTCTGGAAGCTGATGAATGGGAAAGGGAAAGGGGGCTCACAAGGACTCTGTCCTGGGAAGCAACAGCAAGGCGTATGATGTGTGGGTTTGGGTTGCTTGGTGCATTTGCTGGGAATAGGTCTGCTCCTAGTTTGCCACTTCATTGTCACACTTCCCTTGACATGCAGCTGTGGGGGTCATTGCCCTTGACAGGCAATCAAGTCCTGAATGACAGGAACCATGGACAAAGTTCTTGTCTGGAGAAGTCTGGGATGGGACATGTGGTGCTGGAGATGCTTTTTGGTGGAGACCCTTGGCAGGCAGACAGAAGTAAAGGAGATGTGTGCCCCTCATCAACTTTCCCATGGCTGTGAGGAGCTCCATAACGCCTCTGGTGACCACCCAAATGGGAGAAGCTGGACAGCCAGAATGGTCTGCAGAAGCAGCAATACCAGAGGAGGAACTGTCCTCCCGTGGGGAGAAAGCTGGATGTGGCAGAAAACAGCCTGATGACAAATGCGTGGCTGTAGAGGGACTTTCAAGGACACATCGCTGTTGAGTTGTTCTAATCCCCTTCATTAACAGGGTAATTGGCCTTGTGGATAGAAGTATTAGATGGGAGATAAGGAGTGTAGTTAGGCTTCTGGCGCCGTCTTGCTTGATGTTTTCATAAGACAGGGAAAGTGGTGTAGATTAAGCTAATCCAGTGCAAGTACAAAAGAGGTTGGACAGTCAGGCCCAGAGTAGCTCTCAGTGACTTGATATCAAAATGGAAGGAGACGTGTCAGTGATACATATTAGGAAACTTTACAAAAAGGTCCAGATAGTGAAGGTGGAAGAGGCTGGTGGGGGTGATTGTCACAGACATCTGTTGCAGTGGCCTAGGTGTGACTCTGTCTTGCAGCAGAGATCAGACAAGACACTGCCTTGTGTCTTTTAAGTAGTTCAAAAAGCACCTTATTCACAAAAAAAAATTAAAATCTAATCCTCAAAATTTACTCTCCTCCCCACTTTTGTTTGGTCTCCTTTCTTTCAGAAAAAGGAAATTATTTCCTATTGCTGCAAGAAACATCCCCCACAGAGCAGGTGCTCATGGGCTGTGATCCGGCCACACTTCTGACAAACTCCAGCCAGCCTGTTGCTCTACGCTACCTGTTCTGGATCCGAGAGATGCAACTTCGAAAGGCTGTCAGGATTCCTGTTAACAGTCTCTGTCACAGAATCACGCTCTGCTGACCTGCTGAAGGGACCCTGAACCTGAAACGTCTGCTCTTCTGCTCTTCTAGAAGATGCCAGTTATCCTTCCACAAGCCCCACTCTTGGCTGCTGGGGCTGTACACCCAGGCGGTGCCCCCTCCCCGCTGCGTGTCCGGGGGCGCTACTGCCCACCCGGCCCCAGCCGGCGCCTCCCTCACCCCAAACCCTTTCCAGCATCCCCCCACTGCCAGATGTCGGCTCNAGCCAGCGCGGTGACGGGGGGCGGAGGGAGGGAACGAGTCTTGCCCACTCGGCCCCGGCGATGCGGCGTTGAGAGCCGGCCGGCAGCGCTCCGTTGCGGAGCCGGACCGCCGATGGACGCCGCTCTCCGCCAGGTGGGCAGCGGCGGGGACGCGGGGGGCGGCGGGGGCTGGGCCCCTGCCGGGGGGGGGGGGGGTGG
>VXBW01005696.1:3821056-3969768 GCA_013400375.1 Thinocorus orbignyianus | reverse complement strand
TGCGCGCCCCGGGAACGGAGGGATGCTGAGCGCCCCGCGGGGCTCGCCGCGGCCCCGCTGCCCCCTCCCCAGGGCAGTGTCCCGGTGGCACTTTTCCTGAGAGGCGGCGGGGTTTGATCCCCAGCGTTCCCCAGGCCCGACGAGGCAGCGGGCAGCCCCGGCGAGGAGCTGAAGGGGTTACGGGAGCCCCGGTGATGCGCGGTTCCAGTGAGTGAGGCGGGGGGGCTGCTTGCAGGAGGAGAGGATTTGGCGCATGATAGTCATGGCTGCCCGGAGACGGCTGGCATGCTGCTGCCATCCTTCGGAGCGACTTCAGGGTCCGGAGCCTGCTTCTGCCTGCGTGTGCATGTCACGGCTCGGGTCGCCGCGCGGGGCACCGGGCCAGAGCCCCGCCGGTGAGCAACCGGGAAGTGTGGAACGGGAGGGGAGCCTCAGACTCAGCCCGCTGCCTCCTCCGTGCCTCTGCCCAGTCACCTTCACGCTGCCGGGCAGAACGGACTCCTCCGGAGCCAGGCTCCTACCTGTTAGACGTGGGCTCTGGGTCCCGTGTGTGCCCTGCCGTACCCGTTCCGTGGGGGTGTACACCAGCGTGGCTCTGCTCAGGAGGGGGAAAGTGATGTGCAGCCTTAACGCACGTGGTCCGGCTCAGCATGCACCCCAGACCCCCCCAAAATTCTCCCTCCCTTTTTCCTTGCCTGAGCACACACAGGTTTCCAGCCCAGCCCAGTGCTGCCTTTGATTAAGGGGTAGGTGGGTGCAAGGCTGGGGCAGCCACTGCTGACCCCATGGGTAACAGGAAGGTGCCCATGGCACTGGCAGCGGGCATGGCAGACGCTGTGAGGTGACAGGGCCATCCTGAGGTCTGCAGCTGAGCCCTGAAAGCCTCCTGTTTAGGGGCAGGGGCATCACACACACCCCCTTCTCCAACTCCTAGTTGGTTTCCAGGCCATTGAACCCAGTGTCTGGCCCTTGCCGTGTGCTGGGTGCAGCAGAGGAGCTGTGGCAGCCCCCTGGGAGCAGCCCATTGTCAGTGGGCTGGAGCAGCTGATGGGCTCAGGCCTGCCCCCTCCCCAGTAAAGAGCTTTCTTTATCAGAACAGATGTTTTCCCAGATCTGGCCCCAGCGAGGAAGGAGTGGCTGCCCTGGGGGCTGTGCTGCTGGGGCTGCCCCGCGGCATGCACACCACATCGCCCAGGCTCCTTCCAGCCATTAACTGATTAACCTGCTGCTCCTGGAAGCCTGGGCCGCCTGGATCTAATCAGATGGAGGCCAGAGTTTCCCAAAGGGCCATTTCACCGGAGCCTTTATGCCCACCCCTCTGTCATGAGGAAACTCCTGGCCTCTGGTAACAGGAGTAGCCACCAAGGAGCCTGAAGCGCCTGATGGGAGTGGAAGGCTGGAGAGGGAATGCCCAGAGGTGCGTTGTCTCATCAAGTGGCACCCAGCAGAGAACTGCCTGCTTTGTCCAACTTCACTTGTCCAGGCATGATTCTGCTGTCATCTGGAGAAACAAGGATTTCCAGAGAAGTGCTGAGGGGCAGCCCTGAAGCCAGGAACTCTCCAGGAGTCTTACATCTCTTGTAAATCATGGGCTTAAAACCTAGTGAAGCGAGGTGGCCAGGGCTGGAGAGCTGGGGAAAGCATGCGTGGGAAAGCATCAAGCTTTGCTTTGCAGGAAAGGCAGTAGGGGTAGGAGGGGGGGACGACGTGGCTTCCCTGGAGCGGGAATGTTTGGCATTTGCTGCACCCCAGCCACTCTTCCTCCTTCTCCATGGGGGGTTCTTGGTGGGAGGGCAATGCCTGAGCAGAAGGGAGCAGTTGCTCCACCTCTTTCTGCTGCAGCAGAAGCCAAGCTTGTCCGGGGTGGATACATGTCTTCCCTTACAATGAATAGTTTAAACCCCAGTGTTGGTCCTGCTTTAACAGGCTCCCATGCTCTGCTTGCAGCATTTAGATACTACACTCAGCAATGTGATCAGGGTCTGGGTCTAGGTGGGGATGCTGTGGGTCTTCTCAGCTTACCTGGTTTCTCCCTCAGCATGCTGGAGACCAAAGGAGTTCGTATTCTTTGAAGTTTATCTATGATAAGTGGCTTAGTGATGGGTTCAACCTACTTATCATCCTGTCTCTGCCAAGGTGGGAACAGTTTTGGCCGGTTGTGTCAGCTTGAAACTGCTGAAGGACTTCCCATGTTGTGCCCTCCTCTGCTGACCCCGTGGACAGAGTGCTGGTGGGGTGTGTTCTGCCACCACTCTGTGCCTGCAGTGTCCCAAGCAGGGAAGATGAGAATGCCTTCATCCTCAGCAAGCGGTACAGCACAAGGATGTGTGCCTCTGCCATCTGAGGTCTGGTGTGCAGCACGGCTCAGAGATATGACGGATGATGCCTTTGCTCCAGCCAGGCATGAGCAGAGGAGCTGAGACGGTGTGTGCGCTCTGCCGTCTCCTTTCTTGGCTGCTGCAGCGAGTCCTGTGCCCAGACAGGGAGGAGGGGCCCTGGAGGCCGGGGCTGTGGCACTGTGATGGTGACGGATGATTGTTTCCCTGCGTCTGGAGTGTGGGCAGGATGTGGGGGTGACACAGAGGATGTGACTCGCTCTCCAGTTCTCCCTTAGGAGCAGGAANTCTCTCTTTTGGTGAAGTGCAATGCCTTTTATCTGTGTTGTAAAATAAATCCCCAAAAGTCTTTAAGCTTTCTAACATTGAGAGAGAAAGGTGGGAAGGATCCTGTGCTCAAGTTCTGCATGGCTATGGTGATCTGAGCTGTCCTCCGTACAGCTCGTCTGGTCTTCACTGGTCCCCCATCTTCCCTTGTCTACAGCCTTTCTCTTCTTTGTGGTCTGCGACATCTGCCATGGAAGTGGGGAGAGGAGCAACCTCTCCCAGGGACACATGTAGACCAGCAGAAAGCCTCAGGGTGAAGCTCATGAAGGAGCACAAGGGCTGCCTGAGTTGCCACCATGCATGCATCTTAGCTGCTTTCTTGGTCCTAGACTGAGGGATCGATCATGGTGGGGAGCAAGCAACCTGCTCTGCCAGGTCTCATTTGCTTTGACCTGCCTGCTGGGTGGGCATGCTGGCTGCTTGATGCAACTGGGAAGTCTCTGACTGTTCCACAAAGCCATTGGGTAGTCTGCAAAGTGTGGTCCTTTGCTGGCCGTACTCATCTGTGCACTGGGTACTGTCCTCCAGGTGTCTGGTGGCTCCATAGTCCTCGTGTAAACTCATGTGTGTCAGCATTCGCAGAGTGCTCTGTCTGAGTGGGTAAGGAGAGAAACTGAAGGGATATGTCTGCGAATGCATCTTTGCAGTGTGGGCTCTGCCTCCTGCAGCAGATACAGTACTGGTCTGAGTTTTGGTTGCACAGGTGATTCTCACCAGCTCTGAGCTCTTCGTTGAAGGTGCCTGGCTGCATCATTCTGAGATCAGTGTCCCTGGGGAGCCCAGGTTGTGCTGAGTGGGGAAGGCTCATAGATGGCACCCCGGATTATCTTTCTCAACAGCTTGGTTTGCCCTCCCCATGCTCCCTGCAGCTAGGAGAAGATGGGAGTTCCTGTGAGAGAGGAGCATGGCTGGATGTCCCAAAGAATCCTTCTAGAGACTCCTGTTGGAGAGGAGGAAAATGGTTCAGCTGACTTGGGTGACGCTGACCATGAGTGATGTGCTGTCTTTCCAGATAACAGTTGGCTGAGTGCTCATCTGTTAACAACCCTTGGCTTAGGAAAATGCCATCCTGGAAAGAGACGGTACACAGAGCATCATTTTTCTCAGTAGTGGGGCTGCTCCATGAAGGAGTATTCCCACCAAGCCTCTCTCCTCCTCTGAGGACCACGTGCTGGCTTTCCCTGATGACCTTCTCTCAGTTTACCAAGAATATGGTGACCTCTTAGAAAAGGGGATCTGGAGAGATTGGGAAGAGACAGAGAAATGCTGAGTATTACATCCATGCTGTGTAAGATGTGAATGATTACGATGCTGTCTGTGTCAATACCAAAGACAGTAACCCCTCTCTGGTTAATTAATCTGTGTAGTTCAGGTAAAGAGAAGTATCTTGAAGATATCCATGGGGCTGGTGGTAGCATGGATGCAGAATCCTCTATCCCAGGTTCATCCCCCCAAAACCATTCAGAGTGATAAAGAGGCAGATGTAGGGCAAAAGGGCCTGGCTGCCCTGTTGTGGAGCTGCGATTGCAGGGAAGAAAGCTCCCGTGCCAAAGGTGACATGAAGAAGTGTCTGGCGGAAGAGAGGGAGTCCTGTTAGCTCCCTCCTTAGGGCATTCGTCTGGAGCTGGGCTGAGTGAGCTGTGACCTTGTCAGATCCTATCAGCAGTGCCAGGCTGGGCTGGCGCAGGCGTGGGGTGGGAGGCCCCAAGTGAAGTGGAGCAGGTGTCCCCTGGGCCACCCTGCAGCAGCCCCATTGCTGCCTCCAAAACCTCCTCATAACGCTCCAGTTTCACTTCTTGCCTTGCTTTTGGCTTTCTCTTTTTAAACATAATAATTGCAAATGTTTCACAATTTCTTATTTCCCATTTTGCTCTGAGGAGAATGTGTGAACTATTTAAATGTCATCATTAAGACTGAGACTTCTGCAAGTCAGGGTTTCCTAGTTATCCTTCAGTTACCTCCAGCTCTCTGGTTCTATCTCCCCGTTTCTATCCAAGGTGGTGCACACAGTCCAGCAGTGCCATGGAGCTGAGTCCCAGGAAGAACACCTGGGGAGAACCCGTCTGCCACACACCACTTGGCACAGTGTCTGGGGTCTCTTGGGTCCTGCCATTATAAACGCAGTAATTATCCTAACAAATGAGCCAGAGATGGGGACTGTCGTAGATACAGCAATCAGCGTACTTGATGGGAAGGCGAGGGAAATTCTGGTTTGGATTAGGGCTGTGTATTAGTCCTGTTGATTCCTGCTACCTGCATCTTGAACCAATGATTAAGATTTGGCTGAATCACGCTTTCTGGAAAGGTTTTTTATTTCTGGAGGATCGTCATCCCCCCCACCCCCTCCCCGGCCTTTTGCAGTTTCTTCAAGTGGTTACACAACCTTGTTTTAAAATAAATTCTGCTTCATTTCTAAAGCGTCTGGCAGCTCCATTCATTTTTGGGTTCTACTTTTCTTCTGCTTGGTGACAGTCGTTTCATCCCAGATAATGTTATCCTCCGGCAGCGAGTTGCTGACAAAGGTGAGGCAGCAGGTAGCAGAGCAGGGGTCCCAGTACCACTGGCAGCAGCGTCCTCGCAGCAGGGTTTGATTAGCGGAGTACACAGGGACTGAGGTGAGGTTTGCAGCCCATGCTGGGCCACATGCTGCTGCGATCCCCCTGCTATCAGTGTCTGGGCTAGACAGGGCAGCCCTGGCTCTGGCGAATCTACATAATGACATTAACATTTTCACAAGTACTTCTGCATTACAGGGGATCCTTCCGAAGAGCAAAAAATGGCCAAATTTTTTAGATTTTCTCTGGAAGGCTTCTCTCTCACACCTCAAAGCATAAGTAATCAGTAAACTTCCTTAGTCCTGTTTATACATCCCAGACATGCATCAGCTTTCGTTGCAACCAAATATCTTGGGAGTTTCTGTTCAGCAATTTGCAATCCTCTTCGGGTCCGTGACTTTCCAGAAGACATTCCTCTGTTTGAAGTACTCCTTGCATTCCTTCTACCCTGAAACTGACCTTTCAGTTTGGCTGTATTTTAATCCCATTTTGTTCAAACAAGTGGACTGTGGAATCCACACTGCTCTGATGGTCTCATCTTGTGGGTACTTACTGATCTCCCAGATGTTGGCATCTGCTGGTACTATCATCACTACTTTTCATTTTAGGTCCTTGATGAGAGTACAAAATACCACTGGCTCTACCTCTGCAGAGTTTTCTTAGAAACTCCCTCAATTACTTACGGATTTCCCCCATTCATAACAACTGGTTTGAGATCCCTTTGCTGCCGTTTGCTTCTTTAGGTCTGACTTTTATCAGAATACTGTGTTCTATACAATCAATGCCATGAGAATCTGTTACTGTCCCATGTCCCATCTCTTATGCTTGGATGCAAAGAAGGAAGAAGTCTTTTTGACTAGACTTCTTTCCACATGTTGATTGGCACTGGACACTGATTAAAGTCTCTTTAAGTTGGGAAAGCTGAAGTCAAAACCTCTGTATTTTCCCTGCGTTTGTCAGATTAAGCAACCCATGGTTCCTTGGGATAATCGTGCTATCACTCTTGTTTAGGCTCTGACCCTTCCACTCTCTTGGAATTTCCTTGTCATTTCCAGGCTTATCAAGAATGAAAATCAGCTAGTGGGAAACTTTATTGGGCAGATCTCTGGGAACTCTTGGACCTGCTGATTTTTAAAATATTTTACATCATTTCCCTTTACTAATGTACAGGAAAGCACTTCAGCATCTCAGTGTGGTGCAAGAGGGGTGATTTCCAGGGATTTTTATTAAAAACTTCTGCATGTCTCTATCATTATTTGCAGTGGTGCCATCCCCATCTAGTAGCTGGATGCTGTTACTGGCACGTGTCTTTGTCCCCAGTAATTTTAGAAGGTAGAATAGTGAAACATGGACACTTTAAACTGTTTTTTCTGTTCTCCAATTTCTTACTTGCATGGGCTGTTCCACCCTTTTTCTCCACTTTCAGTCTTATTTCATATTGGCTGGCAGCACATCCCAGCTCAGAGGGACTCTGCTTGCTTTCTGTGTGGTGTTTGAGGAAAGGACACTGAGGACGATCAAACACCGGGAAAATGTCTTGTGAAGAGTTTAAAAACCCTGAGAATATTTTATTAGTGAAATGACAAATAGGGGGAGACGTGGCAAAAGAGCAGAAAATAATGGATGAGACATGGAAGGTGAATTGGATTCCTCTGTTCCTCCACCTCTGACTACGAGAAAAAGGGATTTTCTGCTTCACAGTGATGAGACTGATTGGTTAAAAAGTGTACATTTCCATATAATGTGTGAGTAGATGGTAGAACTGCACATGGTAGGGAATTATTGAAGTCAAGGATGTGGCAAGATGCAAAAAAGTATTGGACATAATCCCAAATTATGTGCAATAAACATTTCAGAGGAAACACTGTTTCAGGGCTTTCATCTGAGATTTTTAAGAAATGTGTTGCATTGTGGCTGCTTGGAGGCAGGATGCTGGAGCGGGTGTCTCTCTCTGACAGATACAGATTGCTGTATCCTTGTGGCTTCCAGAAGCTCTGGGCTCTCCTCTGTGGACTTTGAATGCCACTCAGCCCAGCTTCAGTCTTGAAGCCATTGGCAGAATTTGAGAGAGGGAAGGAGCTGCAAGGAAGCTTCCTATTTGGTGGCGAGAGGGAGAGGAGACCCAAAGCCACATCTAAATAGAGGGCAGGGCAGGGCTAGCTCTTCCCTTGCTCAGTTGGAGCTGGTGGCTGGTCAGTGAAGGCTTTGGTAGGGCCAGGCTAGGCTCTTGCACATGTCATGTTGCTTCCTTCCTTTCAGGGCTGTGGAGAAGATGTGGGAAAGCCAGAGTTGCTGTGATTGTCAGGGATGTTCAGAGACGAGGAATACACACCTGTAGATATGTGTGTGAGTAATGCATCCTAGGGAATGACTTGTTTTAATTCAGATATTTGGTGGGGAAGAGCTCATAGAGAAGGCATGGAAGTGGTACTGGGTTTTATGAACATAACTTAAGTATGCTTTTTTGAGTCGAGGCTGGTGTAAAGTTCCCCGATGGTTGCACACTCTGTGGGATTGCTGCTTCACCCGATGAGGGTAGTGACTCCACTGCATGTGGTAGAATTGCAGGGGGAAGCTCATCTTAAACTGAGCCCGGAGAGAGCTTGCAGTGAAGTCTGGAATGATGCACACCTGCCTGCTCTCAGTGCACCACATTCTCATGGCAAAGGGCAGACCTGAAGTGCGGGAAAACAGCTGGGATTCATTCCCTCCGCTCTCATGTTGAAGGGCTGGGGTGGTTGCTGTTGTGGACAGTTGCTCCTTTGAGAAGAGCAAGAGTTACCTTGAAGGACCAGGCATTTCCTGGGGGATATCTGAAGTTGGAAGATGTGGGGGAGAGTGGGGAGAAAAGAAGCTATGCAGCAGCCAAACTGGGGGAGGAGAGAGGAACGGAACAGATGGGAGGGGGAGGCAAAAGAGGGGTGGGAAGCAGAGCACATACATCAGTGACCAGAAATGACAAACTGCTCTTAGATTAGATGATTTAAAATGCACAAACCTCTTCCTGATACCGCTATTCTGCAAAGCTGCTGGCAGAGTGAGGGCTTTGCTCCTTAATTAGTAAGGCATGGGGCTGCTAATTGGCAAAACTAGTCTGAGTCATGGGCTCAGCCTGGGATACAGCTCTGGAGCAGCAGGACCCACGGCTGCAGCTTTGTGCTTGGCTCTGGGGGCTGTGCTGGCCAGCAGAGGCTACCCAGGCTCAGTGGGCTACTATGTGGGAACCATTTCACCTTCCTCAGGAGAAATCCAGTCCCTTCTTGCTTTGCAGCCTTGTCATCCTGGTGCCTTGCAAGAATCTGTTGCACCTGATGCTGTTGCAGGTATTGTCCCTCTTGCCAGCTGCTCCACCTTGGCTGTTGCCAGCTCAGCTCTTCTGTTCCTCTCCTCGCCTGTGGCCTCCTGGGCTGCTGTGTCCCTTCCAGCAGCTGGTCCAGGTTTTGCTGATCAGTTACAACCCAGGGACTGACTGTATGACTTCATTTCAGGCTGACATCAGAAAAACAGCAAGGTTGCATTCCTTCCCATAAGGGTCTAGGGTGTCAGAGACTCCCCCTCCCCACCAGTCTTGTATCCATTAGCTAAGTCTCTTTATATCTGTCCTATCACTTATTCATGATCATCTAGATCAATCTGTTGAAAAGTGCATTTATTGAAACCTGATCCTGGCTTTGTCTGGATTGCAAGGGCCTTTCTTAGCCCAATCTCCGCTGGGTGGTTTACAACCACAAAGCCCACTGAGGCTGGGAAGAAAGCTGGCTTAGCACAATGCTGCTTCCAAGCCCAGGAGCGTATGGATCCATCACCAGGAAAAGCACAAGGCTTGGATGCCTAATACCCATTGAGCATCCTCAGTGTGCTAGGAGGACAAAGGTTTGTATAGACACAATACTTGCAGCCAAAAAACTTAGAGTAATTTTTGATTTGGACTCATGGTGCAGAGGGCTCCATCTCTGAGACATCCCTGCCCCTTGCAGACTGGCTGCAGCAGTGATTGGGGATAGTTACTCAAACCAAGGCAAGAGCCTCTTTAGTATTGTGTTTGCAGGTGGATCTGGAGCCTGATCACTATGTTCGCTCACAAAGAAAACATCACAAAACCCTTCCATAATGGGAGCAGAGTGAACAATTGTGTGCATCTTCCATACCCTGGGAGGTGTCTTCTAACCAAAAGCGTTTTTTCACTCTGAATAAATAACTCCTGGAAAACTGATGCACCCTTCATGGTTGTAGCCCCCACCAAGCGTGTCACTCTTGGGAGCTGTGCAGGTTTGTGCCCAAGAAGGAATGGGACATGTGGGTGCTGTCAGAAAGAGGTAGCACTGCTGTCTCCTCACATCCCATGCAGCTGGGGCAGCTCATTCTTGCTTGCACCTGGGAAGGAGCCATTTCCAGAAAAGAGAAGGTCATGGGGAAACATGAAGATTCCACAGTAGTCCAGGCTATGCTAATAAGAGGAGAGCAGAACATGATGACTTGTTTCTAAAGCATGGTATAGTGGCAGAGCAGTGGCTTGCTTGTGTCAGTCCCTGAATCTGTCTCCTGCTGGGCTGGAAGGTTGTGGAAAGGCAAAGGTGGGTAGAGTTCTGCGTCTTGTCCTCTGGCACCCTCTTTGCCTTCAGTAGTGGGATGGCTGATGAGGTAGGTGTACACACTAGTAGCTACACACACTGCTTTGATGGCTGGGTGCTTTGCAGATGCACTCTGGGTTGTGCCCTGCTTGTCTGCTTCTATGCCCTTTCCCTGGGGTACAGTGTCTGAGACCTCCTTCATCCCTTCCCCACCAACACAGCGAGCTGCCTCCCCTGAGGTGCAGACACGGGCACGTGAATGCAAGAGATAACGGCTGGTGCCAATCACTCAAAGTGGCACAGAAGGCCAAAGAAATCTGTAGCTTCAATTGATTTCTCGCTATCACGGATACCAAGAACTGTTATTTATTTCCAAGTCTAGGAGCCTGAAGTGCTAGGTGTTTGGTGTGAACAGTGAAAAATGACATTTCAGAGTTTACTGTCCAGAGTGGAAGACAGCATGGTGTGCGAGTGAGGCATCACTGATGAAATGGTACTCTCAGTATGCAAGCAACTTTAATTTCTAAATCATAACCTCCTGTTATGGGATCAGTTTTCAGGATTGTGCTTTGCTGTGCACTTTGTGGCAAGGCCAGTTCATGGCCAGATTGTCACTGAGACCATAGGAATGAGGATGCTGGTCTCTGAGAGCTCATTTAATATCCGAGTGACCTACCCATGATACAGGAACTCTGGTGCGTTAGAACTTCATTCTTTTTTTCAGTACCTGCTGTTGTTGTTCCACTTAAAACAACCCTCCTAATAAACTCCTAGTTAAAAGAAGAATTGGGAGGGGATGAGCTATTTTCATTATATAAGGGGCTCAAAGTAACTGTAATCCTCAGTATTCAGCCAGCTTTATTCGATGGAAAGCAGTTGCACAAAATCATTGCTCTGCTGTTCCTTAGCTGTCTTTTAAGGTGTTCTCTTCAAATCCGTGACTGCCTGTTGCTTCATTTTCTTAAACTGTTTTGTCTCTGAATGTGGGTGAGACCTTCTATATCACAGTTTGAAAACTGAAGTTTTTTAGTTGAGCGCTGGGAGAGTGGAAGTGTTCTCGTCGCCTGTGGTGCCTGGGGGAGCTGGGACCCACCAGCGCCAGAGGTCACCGTGCTGCAGTGAGGGGCCGTGCTCTGCTTTGCTGCCCTGGCTTCTCCCAGGGAAGTTCAGCTTTGCTGCCTGGCAGTTCTTGGGAGTTTTCTGCTCAATTTAATCCTTTCAACTGATCAATGAAATGTGTGGTACTGGGGGAGAGGGGAGTGATGCGAGGGCAGTCTCTTTGGTGTCGCCATCTGTTTCTGTATTTAGGCAAAGCTCCCTGGGGAATTTCATGTTTAGAAAAAAGGGCTGATGGAAGGAGATGCACTAAAACAAACTCAGCCTTTCAGGAAACGGGGGCTATGCTGGTCAGAAGTTACAATCATTATTTGCTCTGTGGTTCCTAATTCTGGCTGTCTCAGCATGATGTTCCTTTTGGAAACAACATTAACGGGTGCAGTTATTCTACTGGGCAGAGGCAATTGCCATTGTAAAAACAGCTACAACATCAAAGTAAACTGAAGTAAGTAGTTCTGGGCAGCTGAAATGCCACAGTGCCTGGAAGCGTGTTGCCTTCTACTGAGCAGCACACAGCAGGATCTGCCTTAAGTCTGTAGTAAACGGTGCAATATTGTACAGAAGAATTAGGTCTCTTTAGGGGGTTATTTGTTACTAGTTTGGCACATGGACTTCTGCTGGGAAAGGAGTCTGGGTCAGTCTGGACTTTCTGATAATTTCTAAGTGTTGAAGATACCAGAAGGATCTCATTGTCCATCTCACCACTTTTTACCTCTAAATGGTACCTATTAAATAACAGCATTTGTGCCTGTGGAGCGTCTCTTTTGTGTCAGATGAGCAAATGCCTCTATCTCCAAACTTATTTCCAAGCTCAGGGAGTGGAAAGTGTATGTAACCCACACCCATCCCGGTCTGCAGGGTTCTGTGACCATGGCACACTCCTAATGCTGGTGGGGATGCGTGCTATGGCATTGGGGTCCCGTCAGGGTGGGAAGGTGCAGGTTTGGCTCCTGATAAAACAGCACTTGCCTGCAAGCTGTCATTTATGTTTCGGGTATATGAAGGCACTGAAATGCACTGTTGGGAACGAATGTTTATGATAAGTGCATTAGGAAAGGTTTTCTTTCATCCCACTGTTGGGAACTCCAGATGCAAATTTGCCATTTTCTGACTCTTGGCACTTGATGCCGTGATGGTAGTAGGAGCCTCTGGTGAAAATAGCATAAAGATCTTCTACTAATGCATGTTACTGTTCATGTGTTTATGCAGAACAGTCAGATTGTGATTTGGGAAATGGATGATTTCTCAGCAGCCATGTCTTGCCCAGATGCCTCAGGACACTTTGTCTCAAGCATCAAGATTTTCAGAAAATGTGAGAGGATATCATGAAGACTTCTGTATAGTTCCTCAAAATCTGTATTCAATGCACTACATACCAGCTCTCTGGGATCTTGAAACTTGAATCTGCAACATAAGAAAACATTTCTTTCTGTTGGTCACTGGCCATGAGAGGGATCTTTGCACACCATCCTTGGGTTTAAGTACCAGCCAGATGCACTGGTGCTTTTCATTGACCTGGTGAGGGGAAATTAATCTACCTGCTGTGGAAACTCTAGAGCAGAACACATTAGCAAAGCTAGAGTTATGCAGGCCCTTTTAAATGTTATTAAAACTAGTTTCTTTATTCTGAGGACTGGGGGTTGGCCAGTAGACATATCTTCTACAATAAGGAAAATCCAGGGTACTAAAGTGTTTAAAGCGACTAGAGTAGTTTAAGAAAACCCACCTAAACTAAAATAAATCATTAAAAACAGAATTAGCACTCCACATTCTGTATAATATACAGAGATACTATTGCATCTCTTCAAACATAATAAGCCTATAAGCAAGGAGCTAATGGTGCTGACGGGTTTAAGAGGATAGGAAGGGCTTTTATAATCAATAACTTAGGGGCAGAAAACAAATTAGGAAGAAAGTAGGTCTATGAATCGATGAAAAGCAGGTTGGCCTTAACATTACTCAACAGTTCAGCACTTTGGCTTTCTCTGTACTTATCTAAGCAGAGTTCACGTGATTTCTATGGGAAGACGTGGAACAGATTAGTTTGCAATAACTGAAATGTGGTGTGACAATATGCCCAATTCTGCATAATTGTAGATCACAGTCTCCCTGATTTGCCTTCGTGCTCCTGCTCTTTCCCTTGTGCCAGATCCCAAAGTTGTACAGGTCAGAAGAGGCCAATCCAGAAACTTCCCCAGCACGTTTTTTGGTAGGTGAGATATGACTTCTGCTTGCACTGCAGAAGCATATGTGTTACCAGAAGTCAGCCTTTGTGCTCAGGGTTGTCTTGAGAGACACTGAACAATTTAAGATGTTGTGGTGTGTGTGAAACTATATATACATCAGGGTGTATATACATCAATGTATATACCCATCGGAGAAACACTGGAGTCATGTCATTTACCCAAGGAAGCTCTTACAAGAGAGGAAAACAAAGCTCTGTGAAGTCTACTTAGCTGTTACTGATGACTTCTGGAAGCATTTTGATTTACAATGATGTGTGGGTGTATGAAACTCTAAACATGCTTTATTTACATTTTCCATTATTATTATAGCATGACTTTTAATGACCGGCTATTCTAAGTTTGAAAATATTTAGACAGTCAAACCCACTATTCTGCATGTTTGTATCTTTCCATGACTCTCCCTATAAAAACTGATCTTTCCTTACATTGTTTTTTGTGTGAAGCTGATTAAAATTGCTTTTTCTTCTTCTTGTGTTGTGTTAAAAAAGTCAAACCAGGTTCCCTGGAAATGTAAGTAGGACTTTCTTAAAAAATTTATGCAGCTGTAGCTTGGAAGTAGCCTCTGAATACCACAGCTTCCCCCAGCTGTCTTTGGGTGTTTGCACCCCGTGTATGGATCTTCCACGTTCCAGTTCTTTCTAACAAGAGGTCTTCTGATTTTTGCAGGGTGCCAGGGTATGGCTGTGGGAGCAGGACCAGCTGCAGCCATGCACTGTTGGCTCATGTGCCGATGGAAACGTGCTCTTCACCTCAGATTATGGCATGGTAAGTGAAGTTTGCAGAGCCAATGCCAAGTTGCAAGATGGGCTTCTTGGTCTTGCACGACCTTCATATTAAAAAGAAATTTATCAATTGCAATACCACAATTCTGTCTGAAAATTGACCCAGTTCTTTTACAAACCATGCAAAGGTTCTAACAAAGGCTAAAAAGACAAGAATGTTCTCTTTCTTCAGTTTGTTTGTCTGCCCACCTCACTTTGCTTGGTTTTTCTTGTGTCATCTTTGAAGGAGTTACATGAACAACCTAGCAAAACCATTACATTGGCAAGATGCTCCTAGGAAGGAGACAGCTCTACCAACTAAGCAGCCATTTCTGCCAGGATGCGCTTCTTGCAAGCTGTGCTGCTGCAAGGGCTGTTGTCCTCACCACCCTCTGCTCCATCGGCTTTTGCCCATCAGCCCTTTGGATCAGGGGCATGTGGAAGTGAGCTCCATGTATAAGGGCAGCAGCTATGCATAGGGTGCTTCAACAAGGCAGCTGAGCTCCTCTGAGCACAGCTTGCTGCTGGTGATAAGAATCAGGTCTTTTCCCTGCCTAATTTCCAGCCCCACATCCCTTGTGGTTCCCTGGCATGCCTGCTGCAGAGCTCATGGAGTAATACCAGTAGGAAGGGAGCTCTGGGGATCGTCTGAGTCCTCAGTGAGTCAGCTCAGCTCCCTAGCCCTGGGAAAACTATTTACTGCCTTCACTGAGGTTCTTTTTGAGTCAAACTTGTGCCTGGGCTGGGAGGAGGATGAGGAAATGAGCAGGATTGTGCCTGCCAGCAGTGAGCAATCAGAACTGCTCAGCTGTTTTGATGAACGGTGCTCTGCGGGCAGCTTCTTTGTGAGAGAAAATTGGACAGATTGTTTTTTGTTGGGTTTTTTTTTTCCAGCCTCTTAGCTGACAAACAAAGGAGAGCACAAGACAAAAGGGGATTTAGGACTCCAGCTTGTGGGCAGTCAGTGGTAGGACTTAGGACTACCATATTTTTCAGTCTTGCTTTGAAAGGGCTACATTCCAAACCATCTATTCCTTTTTAAAGACTCTCATTTGTTTCTCAGAGACAGAAAGTCACCTAGCAGACTCATAGGATTTCCATGTGGCTACTCAAGCCTCTCAAATTCTTTCTTGAAGAGCTGCCTTGTGTTAGAAGCACTGGATAGTCACTAACACATTTTAATAGGTCATGGAGGCATTCATCACAGGTAATGCAGCAGCCTGTGGAGCGTCAACAAATGGTGAGTACGTCTGTGACTCTCCCAGATGTGCCCCTGTCTCTTCTGATATGCTGCTGTAGCCTTAGAAAATCCTCCAAATCCTCCAAACCCACCTGGCACCTCTGGAAGGACACCAGAAACCCCACCACAGAGGCAGTTGAGTGGGTGGCACCCACCACTAGCCTGTGTCCATGCTAGAAAAAGTGCATAGGATAATGCTGGGTGGAGTCACAGGTCGAAAAAAAGTTGAATTTGGCTTTTTCCTCCATGGAAGAAGAAACTGCTAGGCTGGAGGAGCATGTACTTTATGGCTCATGGGGGAAAAAGTACATGGTGATCATTAAAGGGCTTGCTTTCTTCAGTGCCCTCCACAATAGCTGTCCTGTGTGCTTCCCCTACCCAATGCCTTCATTGCTTGATAACTGTAGGAAGGACTGGCTGTCTTACCCCAGGTGAAAATGCAGCTGAAAACATCTTCATTTTACTTTGGGTTGGATGGGCTAGTTGTTCCCTCTAATTTTAGGATCCCTAAATCTAGTGTCCTCATGTTTACTGTGGCCCAGCATCCCTGCAGCTCTGAGGTAAGAGGGCCAGTCATGTTTCAGAGCATTTGCCTTTTATTTTGGCTTCCCTACAAACACCTCAATCCATCAGAAATGTGACTTCCTGGGAGGAAAGGAGGAGCTGACACTTATGAAATGCCAGAATGGAAACCACAGTCCAGACAGACCAGCTGAATGCTTTATGGATAAACATAACTCAGATGCTGAGTGGGAGCTTTGCTCACGTGCTCAGGGTTGCACTAATGGATGGATTTGAGGTTGAGAAGGGATCGTTTCTCCCTTGCTCAGCCTGGCGCGGTTGGCAATCCTCATGTTGGCTTGTCTGCCCAGGTTTTGCTTTATTCCTGATCGTTGCAGGGGCTTGGAGTGAGTCCTGGTCATTTTGTTCAGTCTGTGGGCTAGATCTGAGACAATCAGTTCATCACTGGGGAAAAAACCTTTGGCTGTGTCACAAGGTGCCTGGGTGGCATTTGCTGGCTTCTTTGTAATTGCACTGAAAGCTGATGGGTTTTCTTCCCAAATAAAAAAGATCTGCTTATTAATGTCTATACATTTCTGTTTAAGTATTAACTTGTTGGAAAACGGGTATTCCTGTGGCAGCTCTGCTGAGAGATCAGTTTGTCTGTATTCTCACTTGCTTCAGGCAGAATTAGCCAGGATATTCAGTGCAGTAGTGCAAGCTGCTGAATGGCTCACTTTACGTGGAACAGGATGATAGGGAGGATGTTCCTCCAAACTGCTCTCCTAGCCCATTGCTAGAGGAGTCCAGAAGTGAGCAGTGGGGTAACAAGAACCATTTTTACTGGAGTGACTGGAGCTGGGAAAGGACCTGGCTGGTCTGGATCAGTGCAGCACCTTGCAAACTCTAAGGGTTGAAGGTCATCATGTCAGGGTCATGTTTGGGATCACCTCAGAGCTCCTCAGGGAAAGCCCCTTTGACACAATCTTGGGAACAGAAAAACCGCCACATGTTTATCTCCAGGGTCTTTGAGGATCCCTGCAGCCTGCAGAGGCTGGAAATTTTTTACTGCCCTGGAGGGCAGAGAACAGATTAACAGCCAACCCTCTTCCAGTGCCAGAGAAGGTCTGAAACCTCTCCTGCATTTCACAAGTGCCTTCTAGAGGCACAGAGACCTCACCTCCAAAATCTCAGTGGGGCTGGAGGCCTCAGCCTCTCCCTGAGGAAGGGTGAGCTGCTAGGGGTGCAGTTGATGAGCCAGGTTATTTGGTGAACCTCCCCAGCCTCAGGGACAGACAGGTGACATCTTGGCCTCATCTAGGGTGTCAATGTGGCATCAGACCCTCCTCTAGGGAGTATATTTCACTGATGCAGTGTTTCTGTACAGAGGGTACCAGAGATGATGCTCCTAATACACCTTTCCAGCAGTCCTGCTGGAGCACCTGCTTAACTCTTTGAGGATCTTGGACCGGATTTTATTTTGAGAGGGATGACTGAATAACTCAAATCAGGTGGCTCAAAACAGTTTTAAGAGGTGATGATCTAATCCCCACTAATCATTTAGTTGTGTGTTTAGGGCCCATGTTGTTCTTCAAGGTCCCATTTTCTCCTGTGTTGTCTACCAGAGCAAGTAGACAAGCTCTGACCTATCACACAGTTATTTTTCATCCATAGCAGCCTCTTGGCACAGGTGCTGCCAACTGCCTGGTATCTTCTGGGACATTTGTCCATTCAGCTTTTTCAATAGATGTTTTCTTAATGTTTCTCTTCTGGCCTAAATGGCTGCAAGTGCTGACAATGTGGTAAATGGGTAAGTGCCAGGCAGATGTAAGGAAAGATCATGTCATACCTTTCTGGACTTTTCCCCTTCCAGAATTTGTCCAAGTCAGCAGAGAAGAAAGAGCCAGGGTGCTTTGCTGTCTCATGGTTCAAAAGTGCTGTAGCGGTTTTGCTCCTGACAGAGCCCAGTTAGTGTTGTGCATCTGCAGCCTGTACCCTGACTCTCCTTTCCTGCTCACTCAGTTCTCTTGTGAAAGCACCTGAGGCCTCTGCTCTGAAGAAGAGAAAATACATTGATATGGGGTTTTTTTTTGGGCCATGCTTGAAGAGTGGGGTCCTGCTGCTGGCAGTCATACCTCTCTGATATCCAGGTGCAGAAGTGTTCCGGGCAAGACCACAGCAACCTGGAGAGAGCCTGTTGCTGTTCAGGAACGTGAGCTATGTATTTTTAAAAGCCTGCTAGCTGGTGAGAAAATTTGTCTGTGGGGCAGTTTCCTAGTGGAAGAGATGGAGTCCTTGTCACATTAGGTGTGACTGGGCAGACCTGGGGCAAACACATCTGGGGAAATGGCCCTGCTTCTCCTCCCCTTCAGCTCCCTCCAGGCACAGAGTTGCTGTTTCAATGGTGCAGTCTTTTGCAGGCATCAGGGGGATCTTGTAAAGGGGTCCTGTGCCAGGGTATTCCTTCCCCGCGCTGGCAAGTGTGCAGGTCAGAGCTGAGAAGTGGTGCTTATGAGCACCTGCAAGGTGCTGTGGCAGTGGTCTCCTGGCAAGGGACTTGCACAGGTGGCTCTCTGGAGGGGGCAGGGTGACCTCATTCTGTCTTCAGCCTGCAGCTGCACGGATGGCCTCTCCCTAGCAGTTACAGCAGCCCAAGGATGCCAGAAAAGCAGGCAGGAGAAACCAGTTAGATCAATGCTATAGATTAAGGTTCATTCTCTATGGAGTCTGTCAGTTCCTTGCTGGCATCTAGGTCTGACAGGCAGGGACGGAAATGAGGTAGAGACCAGAGCCCCAGAAGGGAAGGAAGAGCCTGAGTTTCTTCGGAAGGGTTGTTACAGGCCAGTTAGCTCCTCCAGGCTGCCTGTATGAATTCTCCCATCTGTCTGTCTTGGGTCTTACCATCTAGTGCAGCTTGGGATGCTGGGTGGGAGATGGCACATGCTTGAATCCAAGAGTGGGAAGCAACTGAAATAACTTCTTTGAAATGCCAGCATCGTGCTTGAGGAGGAGGAAAGGAGGGATCGGATGAGGCAATGGCGGAGGGAAACAGTCTCATCATCTCAGCTGTGTTGAAAGGGAATAAGGAAGATGACCTGATGGCTGAAGAGTGGGTTATTGAGGAGGAGGAAGCTCTAGCAGGAAGAAGGATACAGCAATTAAGGCAAGAGGTGTGGAACCACATAGAGAGAAGGGGTCACTTTCCATAGCAGCAATAGAAGTTAATAGCTGTCACCATACAAGCATTTTGAAAGCTGCATCATATACATACATGCCAGCATGCACACAGAGTATCACTACTGTATTCATCTTCTCATCTGCTTTGCTTTCCTTCGCTCTTGACATGACAACCTTGCCGAGGCACTCCGTGGCTGCACCAGTGGAAAGTGCGGGGCCAAACCCAGAACATGAATAAGCTTTGCCTCAGCCTCCCCGCAGTCAGAGATGGATCCCACCTGTGTTTTAGTGAAAGACTCTTTCTGGTCTCTTGGGAGCAGCTGCCATCATTATTCTCACTCAGGAGTGCAGTGTGTAATATCTGTACAGCCTCCTGCAGCTGGAGGTCGGTGCCCTGCTCCTGCTAAGGGGATTTTGGTGAAAAGCAAGTGACCTTGCATTGACCTGTCTCTGTCAGTAGTGAAGGTGACAGATTGACTCTATGGCAAAAGAAGGGAGTGTGCTGTGTGGCTTCTGGCCACAGAGCTCAAACAGATAGGAACAGGAATGGAAGAATGACTACAAAAATAGGTAATAGATCTGTGTCTTACTGCCTTTTCCAGTGCTGAAGTATAAAGCTGTGGAAAGGGGCCTGTTTCTGGTAGGAATTTAGACCGTGTGCCCAGGTGTCATGAGCTCATTTGTCCTTCTCCCCATTCTTTCAGGTGTTCCAGTACCCCAGGGCCTCTCTTTCCAGAGAAAAGGTCTTGCCAATGCACCAGACCAGCATTGATGGGGTAGAAGACATGTCCATGCTGGGAGATCTGCATGAAGCTGCCATCCTGCTTAACCTGCACCAGCGCTACCAACAGGGTAACATCTATGTAAGTGCTCAAGCTGGGCCACATCCCTTCTGGCTAACAATTTTTATTTAGCTTTGGGGCTGCCACTTTGCATGTGAAACACTGATTTTAGCATTGGTTCCTGCGCATTGTTTCATGTGGATAGAAATGGTGGGATTTTTTTTTGCCTTGTCATGTCCATCAGCCCTATGAGATCCTACCTCCACCAAAGAGGTCTCTTTCCTTCTGTAGAACTTCCAAAACACGAACATTCACCTCTAGGCTTTGTGGTTATTGTGCAGCTCTGTGTCGTCTGTGAGTATCTGTGTTTTACAAGGTGGCACTCATGTTCCCCAGACCCCCCATTATTACTGTTCAGAGGTTTGTATGGCCAAGCAGACTGAAAGCGCAATGTACACAGGGTGGTGTTGTGTATCCTTTCTGATCCATATAAAGCTACTGCTTGACAAAACTAGGAAAGCAAACCCATTGCCTAGTTCTGCATTTACATGCAGTTGTGCCTTTTTTGAGTTGCTGTGCTCTCCTTGCACAGATGAATAACTCAAAGCATCTCCTGATTTCCCTCTTTGGCCCTCAGGAAGGAGGCAGGTGTCAGGAAGAGGACTTGTATGGAAAAGCACAGCAGGGACAAGGCATCCCAGGAGTGCTGGGGTGGCAGTGTGCTCTGCTGAGACTTGGAGAGGACTAGGAGGATATATTACAAAGACTGCCTTCCCTGCTTTACCCTTACCTTGCTTGTCCATGCTGTGTGCACCCAGAGTTTTTCAGGTTATGACAAGAAAAATGTAAATCTCTATCTGTGTTGCATAGCAACTGTTACCAAGACAACCAAACCATATGCACCTGTACACCAGGAAATGATCAATAAAGTGACCCCATTTCTGAACCATCTCCTGTGCTGGGATGCAGAACAGACTGCAAATTCTCTTTTTTGTTGTTGTTGTAGACCCCCTTGCCTGTTGTCTGTCAACACAGCCTTGTGATCCTGTGGCAGTACCCACATGCACACGCTCTTTTGATGGCCCTTGTCCTTCCTTCTCATCCTGACCTGTGTTTGACATGTGCTATGTGTTTGTGCAGCTCTTTGCCCATTTGGGTATATTCTTCCTGTTACCTCTTCCTCATACATTGAAAAGTGAGGCAGGATTCTCTCCCTCTTCAATTTGTGCCTTGCACCAGAAACGTCACACCATCAGCACTGTGACAGTGTCCCAGCAGCTGTATCTCCTTGAGCCTTTCCTCTAGCTTTGGTATGTCATTCCTTCTCCTCTTAAGCATTAGCTTCTTCCTCTGTGTGTAAAGGAGTTAAAAGTTTAAATATGATGAAAATTTTTTTGGCCTGTGCATAGTGCATGAATGTCAGCAGTGCACCTCAGATCTGAGTTTTTAGATTTATGAAGGGGCCTGACCTCTCTAATATGCAGAACATTGGGAAGAAACCCTTGGTCAAGGATCACAAGCCCCTTCTTGAGTGGGACTCTGTCTGGGTACGTTTGTGCCTGACCTGGAGGACACCAAACCAGACAAGTACTGTTCTGCATTTCTGCAGTGCAGATATTAACATTGCTGTTACCTCATCACTAACTATTACTTTTGGCCACGGCCCTGCTGCATGTAGTTTTCAGTTAAGCAGAAATTGAGAATGTCAGCTCTAGTGCCCCCTAATGACTTGCAGTGATCTGTGAATACCGTGAATATTACAGGGGTTGAGTCTGTTTAATATTGTTCTCCATGGGCTTCACAGAGCACGCACAGTAGGCTAAGATTGCAGATGAAGCTGTACTGAGAGGAGTTAGGTCTATCAGTCAGGGTCAAAAATATTTGGAAGGAAATCATAGAGATCATAAATAAGTGAGAGATACCATCATCTTCTTGGAAACAAATTCACCTGAAGGAATGGGTAACCTGGAATAGTGATAACTAGTATTAAAATAATAAAAAATAAACAATGAGGGGATGGAAAAATGAGAATGTGAAGTGGATAACTGCTGTGAAAGAGGGCAGCAGAGTTCTGAGCTGTACACATGGAGGAATCCTACCATGAACTCCTAAAGGGGATTCTTTCTGGCCAGGGAGTGTAGGTAGCAGTACTGGTGTGGTACCCGTAATTAATGTGCTACAGGAATTCTGAAAATCGCAACAGTATCTTTTGTTTCCCAAAGAAATACTATTCAAGCTCTACCAAACTGCTTAAGGAAATCATGTGAGTGCAGCAACACCCTTCAGCATTTAAAAGTGTATCTTCTGCCTTCATTCCTTCTATTCTTGTATCTCGTAATAAAGTACATCCAACATAACATTAGTGATTTATAAATAAGCCAGAGGATGTGACATTTTGTGCTGTCCCTAGCTCTGGTATGCCTAACCACCCAAATAGGATCTATTATCTTGAAAAGTAGACATGCCATGTTTTGCTCTGCAGAGTTGTCTGGGGATGATCACTCCTCATTAACAGAGTAGCAGATACGCTCATGGTTGATGCACAAATGCTGCTATTAAAAATTGTGGGTAGAAATTGTCTATAAGGGACTGCAGGTAATGAGGAGACTGCAACTAGGAGATGGAAAAGTTTCCTAGAAACACCTTTGACACAGATGGTTGTACTGGAAGAAGTTCTAGAAAGGACTGTGGTGGGAGCTCTGTTCCTTTGGAGAACTTAAACTAGTGTGGGAAATGCAAAATCAAACATCAGAGAGGAAAAAATGCCGTGAAGGTCTAGGAGAAGTGTGAGGATGGACATCACTGTCTTGCAGTCTCTGGACAATGTCTGTTGCTCAACTGGTTGTAAAGTGCTTTTTCCCAATCTATGTTTTCTCTCTCAATGCTTTCCCATTTCCTCCCAGCTGTCTTGCCAAAGTTCATCTGCTTGCTTATTGCTTTCATCACCAATGAACTATGTTTCTGCCCATGAAGATCCATGTCAGAAGGTCCTCAGGACTTGTTCTATGCTAGCCTGTTCATACCGATAATGCAATTAGGCCTAGGTGATGGCTTTTTTCCCCCCCTGATGATCTGTGACTGATGCTTTAGTAAATTATTTTTTTAATATTTTGATGACTTGAGCATCTTAATCTGGCTTTGGAGCTTGGCATTGCAGTATGGCCCCAGATTTCATTTTCAGGATGAAAGCATGCATCTTTCTTGTCACCAAGTGTTTTGTTTACGGCTTCTCCAAAGGATGCACGCAAATCCCTGTATAAGTATGTGGCAACTTGGAGTTCATGGTTTGGAAATAATACTAGATGGTTGTCCCTGACCACAAAGCTTGGCACTGGCAATCTTAAGTGTTTCCTCTGTCACCCCTGCTGAGAAGGGGTATTGCTAGAGTAGAGCAGCCCAAGATGTCCCTGTGAAGGAGGCCACTGCACTATCAGCAGGATCTAAGCTGGATGTTGACCATATTACAAAGCCATTGTTAGGAGAGAGGTGGCACCATTGCTCTGAACTGCAGCTCTGAGAATAACTGGATTTGAACTGGTTGGCTGAACCGAAAAAGTCATGCCCCAAAAAACAAAATTAATTTCCTTCAGACTTCACAAAAAGAATACATTTGAAATTCAGTATTAGACCTTGGGTATTTTGTTTTAAACCTTACTAACTCTTTTCTTGAACTGTGAGATTTTCAAAATAAATATTTTCAAAATAAAAATGTTTAGAAAATGTAGAAATGTTTTGACTTGAAATCCTGAGCTTCATCTTCAGCTGTCAATTTTGATTTGGCTTAACCAAATGATTTAAGCTGCTCCAAACAGCATTTTTCAGTAGAATAAAACCAGTACGCTTTAGTGGCTTTTCGTACACGTGTGCATGTCTCTTCTTTCAAGAGCTGCTTGAACCCTGCCAAGCCCCCTTTTTGGGGTTTACGACTGTGGATAGGGGCATTGAAGGTTATCTCCTGGCAATCCTTCTGTCCTGGCTCTGCTTCTCAGCTTCAAGCACAGTGCAAAGTAGCTGGGTATGAAGATGGCTTCATGTTTTTAAATTGTGTAAGCTTAATTTAGCAAAGACAACAGACTAAGAAGATTTTACTGTAAAGCTGTGAAATTCAACTGCCTTATCCATACCCAGTCATGCAGCCCTGCCCTGGGGTTTGACATTCTTTGCCAAACTGGGGAGCTTTCTGCTGAAGCCCACCTTTCTTATTTAAGCTTTCTCCCTTCATTGTGAGTTATTTTAGGGTCCAGGTTTGTCGTGATTTTTTTTCTTTTTTTTTTACCAGGAGCTTTATTTCCTTGCTGTGTTTTGTTTTCTCCCCCTAGACAAACATTGGTTCCATCTTGGCATCAGTAAATCCCTACAAGCCCATCCCAGGTCTGTACAGTGGGGATGCCATAGACCTGTACAGACAGCACCGCCTGGGTGAGCTGCCTCCCCATATCTTCGCCACCGCTAACGAGTGCTACTGCTGCTTGTGGAAGCGTCATGACAGCCAGTGTGTTCTGATAAGGTTAGAAATGGGAGAATTGGCTACTCCCTGACTGCATTACACGCCTTGCTCCTGCTGCTCCATTTGCAATGACATCTGCCTAAATATCCATCCTACCTTTCCCTGTGCCTGACTCCTGCTTGCCGCAGTGGAAATGCCATGTGTTTATTCCTGGAGATCACTTTCTCTGCCGTGGGTGGGGTGGTCTTTAGTTTGTTCTGTCCTGGATTTGCAAATGGAAACTGTATCTTTTCCTTTAACAGTGGAGAAAGTGGAGCTGGAAAGACTGAGAGCACCAAGTTGCTGCTGAAATTTCTGTCAGCCATGAGCCAATCCTCCCTCGGGGCCCCTGCATCTGAGAAGAGCACTCACGTGGAAGAAGCCATCCTGGAAAGCAGGTACGGTCACTTCCACAGGCACCATGAACCCTGTCCCTGTGGGCGCTGGCATGCTGGGGTGGCCTGCCTTTGGCAGGGGCATGCCTTTGGGGCAACACCTGCATTTGGGCCATGAATGGAGCTGAAAGTGGGCAGTGAAGCTCGTGCAGCTGAACGGTGTCATGTCAGAGAGATGGGAAGTTGCAGTCTCACTGGGATGCCTCCCACTGGCTGCTCTCCATAGCTGCTTGTGGATGAATTTGGCTTCTTTCCTATATCAGCGTGAGGGGTGTGTGGCAGCTGGAGAATTCATGCTGTAGTCAAGGCTGGAATTTCTCCTTCCTTCAGTAACTCATGATGGAATGGTTGGTATGGAAAGGATCATTGAGTTCCAAACCCCCTGCCATGGGCAGGGACACCTCCCACTAGACCAGGTTGCTCAAAGCCCCATCCAGCCTGGCCTTGAACCCCTCCCAGGGGTGGAGCAGCCACAACTTCTCTGGGCAACCTGTTCCAGTGCCTCACCACCCTCACAATAAAGAACTTCTTCCTAATATCTAATCTAAATTTACCCTTTTTCAGTTTAAAACCATTACCCCTAGTCCTATCACTACATTCCCCAGTTTCCTCCACATCTCTTCTGTAGGCCTTCTTCAGGTACTAGAAGGCTGCTACAAGGTCCCCCCAGAGCCCTCTCTACTCCCGTCTGAACAACCCCAGCTCTCTCAGCCTATCCTACCAGGAGAGGTGTTCCAGCCCTCTGATCATCTTTGTGGCCCTCCGCTGGACTTGTTACAGCAGGTCTGTGTCCTTCCTGTGCTGAGGACTTCAGAGCTGGATGCAAGTACTGCAGGTGGGATCTGATCCTCAGTGCCCACCTGGTCGTACCCTTGAGCTCAGCCACGTATCGCTGCACCATCCCTCTTTCTGGCTCTCAGGCTGGTGTCTCTTGTGGAAGTGGCTGGAGGGGATGCAGGTAATGTCTCTCTGTGCCACAGGGATGGCTGTCCAGGCAGGTCATCCCCGCTCTCCCACCTCTCTTGGTTGTGACTGTGCTTATGGTGAATCTCCACCATGCTCTAAATCCTTGTCTCCTCCTTTAACCCCTGCTCTTCCCTGGCCTCCATTTGTCTCAGGCCACAGGTACATCTTGCCCTCAGAAAGCCACCTTGCAGCTCTCTTGCTGTCCAGGCAGATGATATCATGGAGAAACATCCATGGGAGCTGCAAAGGACAGGAACAAGGAGGTTTGCCTGGAGGAGACGTGGGGCTGGTCAGAGCTGATCTTGGCTGCAGCTGGCACTGGGGAATAACCACAAGCTGCCAAAACCTTGCCAAGGTGTCAGGCAGGCAGGAAAGTGCACAGTGCCCAGATCTGAGAATGAAACCAGTAGCCATGATGGGATGGAGAATCACTGTGCAGGGGATCCCTCATGTCAAAGGAGGTCCTGACACTCCTAAAGTTCCACAACCCACACCAGGGCAGGGATGCCTCTGAGGGGACTATGGCCCATGTCAGGGCAGAGATGCCCCTGAGGGACCATGGGTGTCCTGTGCTGGAACAGAGACACCAGGGAAAAAAGTGCCAGGAAATCTTAAAGAAGCAAAGTGCAGCTGAGGAAAAGCAGTAAGAGGCAAAGAGCAACTGAGAAAACAAAGAAGTAAAGAGTGGCAGGAAGAAAGAAAGAGTTTGTGTGTGACCCCAGCCTCCTGTGCCCCCAGCTGCCTTGTGGGGGGAGCTGCAAGGGTCTGGTTATAACCTGAGGTGTGAATGGAAGCTGAGGCTAAGAAAAGGAGGACAGTAGTGGTTTGACTCTCAGGTAAGTTTTGGAAAGAAGTAGGAAAGATGTTTACATAAGTGTCTGTTTTATTGTTTGTGTCCGTCTTTCTTAACACCTGAATTCTGTTTAATAAATGGAATTTAATTAAACAAAAATTTCCCAGGACATGACTGTGACTGGAGGATCTTGCTGTGGGTCTTGCAGTTTGATGCTATAGAGGGCAAGACTGCAGGGTGGTCCCAGTTGGAGCCTGTGATAGTGGCAAAAACCTCCAAAGGAGTAAATCATACACCTGCAACAGGATCTAGTTGTGTAATAAGCTGGAATCCTTTGAACCATCTGTGTAAAAGTGACTCTCATACAAGTAACATATTTCAGGGCTCAGGGAGTAGAAAGAAGAAATGTTTCCTGGAAGACAGTGACTCAAAATGTTACTATCAACTGTGGGGAAAATAGCATAAGCAGAGATGCAGTGTGTAACATAGCAGCTGCAAGAGCAGTGCAGCTCTAGGCTCCTTATAAGCACAGCAGCACTCAGTAGAAGGGTTGCTGCCTTTGGATCTGGTGCTGGTGAGACCCTTGTTGGATGATTCATCCTTTGCAGGTATGCAGATTTTACCAGGGACATCAGCAAATTGGAAAAAGCTCTTAAGTGTGATAGAGTCTCAACTCAAGATCTGCAAAATCCACTTTAAGGCAAGTGGCTTAGAAGGCTCAAGCGCACTTAGTAGTTAAGTGGTAACTTGACTGTGATCCAGAAAGCTTACGATGGTAGGCAGGTGATTCCTGAGTCTGTGAGATCCTGCAGCTGTGAGGTGGAGTAAGAGCTTGCAACCTATTTTGTGTACAACTCTAGTGTGCTATGTGAGCTATTGCAGTGCAAGTGCAAAAGAATTTAATTTGTCACCTTTTCCTTGAAGAAGAGAAGATGAAGACCTGGCCCAAGGCCAGAAGCTGCTGCCGCTCCTAAGGAGTCTACCTCATATGTTTGCAGTTCAGCTTCACTTGTTCTGCCAGCCGCCCTCCTTGGGTTAGCTTCTGGTGGATTTTCACCCCTGCACCCCAGCACATACCCAGGAACAATGCTGGATTCTTTCTCTGTTTCAGACAGCATTATAAACAAAGCGTTACGTCAGCTTTCTATCATTTACTTGTGTGTTGTAACATTCATGCTTGGTGTATTTCTCAGAAATCAAGCTCTGAAAACCCCCTTGGCACTGTTGGTTTGGTCTGTTTTCCTTTGTGAAAATATATATCAGTCTATTAAAAAAAACCTGCCAACTTCCCTCTCAGCTTTTTTCCTTTCTTGCTTGACTCGGAGGCTCCTGTCTTCTCCATGTTGGGTGCTACTGCTGACAACATAGCCACCTTTCCTGTTATTCATGCCTCTGATCTTCAAAACGTCTTTTTTGTCTTTTGTCTTTTTTGTCTATGAGTCTGTATCCTGGAGCTGCATATGTATAATCCTTGGGGTAAGAACTCTTTATCAGGGAGTGTAGCGATAGGACAAGGGGTAATGGCTTTGAATTGAAAGAGGGGAGATTTAGACTAGATATTAGAAAGAAATTCTTTCCTGTGAGGGTGGTGAGGCACTGGAACAGGTTTCCCAGAGAAGCTGTGGATGTCCCATCCCTTGAAGTGTTCAAGGCCAGGCTGGATGGGGCTTTGGGCAACCTGCTGTAGTGGGGGTTGTCCGTGCTCATGGCAGGGGGTTGGAACTCGATGATCTTTAAGGTCCCTTCCAACTCTAACCATTCTATGATCCTATGTTGCTATGTTTCTAAAACCCAGGCTTTGCTTTCTGCTGCCCTACTGAAACTGGTTCCCATTGTTTGGAGCGCCGCAGCCCATCCAGCCTGCATCCAGCATCGCCCTCACGATGCGCAGCTCCACCTTGTGCAATTCACTGCTTCATCAAGTCCCACATTGCCGTGTGCCTGCCGGGGCTGGCGGCTTGCTGGGCTCACAGACCTGCCCTCATTGTCCTCACTCCTGGCTGTAGCAGCCCACCCACCCCTCTGCCTTGCAGCTGCCTCCAGCCTCAGGCACCCACATGCCTGTTTCCTCCCCCATCCCTGGAAGACTTCAGCACTGATGTACGCAAGCCCACTGACAAGCTAAACTATAAAGATACTTCCTTGTGCTTTGCTTATCTAATTTAACGTGATTTAGAGTCATAAAAATTGACTGGCTCATTACCGTGCTCTCACAGCAAGGCAACTGTGGTGGCCACGTAACATAAACCTGGCCTCCCGTTTTCTGGTTGTCCCATTAATTTTTGTTGATTCATGGCGTTGGTGTGCTCAGCGGGATATTCCTGTGCAATGTCCTTATTTACATACTTGTTTCAGAGGCATGGGTCTTGGAGTTCACATTCTCCAGGGCAAGGAACTTACATCCTGATCTGTGCACACGGATTTCTGTGACTGTAATTTTCTATGGTTGTAATGTGTTATAACAGAGCAATTTAATTTCTTGTTTAAAGTCATATTTTCAAGAGATACATGAGGAAAATACTGCCTGAAGTTTCCTGAAGGCTGTTGGGCCTTTCCCGCAACAACAGCTGTCACTCAGCTAACGCTTGCAAGGCCTGAAACAAACTCCAGCTGTATCTGTAATTGTGATTATTTGTCATGTTAATAATTCCTAACTTGTGAATAATCCTCTATCTGCCCTGTCTCAAGTGGAACTGCACAGTAGATTGATGGAGGTGTTTATAAAGGGTAATAACTGCAAAAATTTTTGTTAAAAACTTATGTGTGTTTTAGATTAAACATGACCGTATACAGGTTGTTCTTGTAGCACATCCACAATTCCTTGCTTGTCAGGCCTTCCAATTATTTTAGAATTGGCTAAATTGCAAAAATGAATATTTTAATCCTGGATTCAGCATGTCTATTTGAATGGTTTAGGCTTTTCCCTTCTGTTGTTCTGTGGAGCAAGAACCAAGCCACATTTTAACTCATTATTTTCCATGTTGTATGAAATTCCTGAATACAGGAAGGTGGCCAGGAGATAAAATTCTTCAGTTGATCAACCATCGAAAGTCTGAAGGTTTTTTCCAACATTTCTTTTTTTTTTTTTTTAAACTAAAGCAGATGATGTGGTTCTTTTAGAATGAACTTTTCAAATCTATAAGGTTTGTATATTCCCTCTGTTTGGAAACCATGTGGCTTGTATCAACCTAACCAAGATTTAAGTAACAGCAAGGGTTTGAGTGTTCTGGTATCAAATCTCAGTACCAAACAAATCAGTTTAGTACTGTGTTTGTCCATTAGTTTGAAAATATTTGCCTGTAATTTTAAGAGATGGCTTATACTATCTTCTATTTCAAAGGCAGAAATGGAAACAAAGGAGTATGTTCTACAGAGTGTTTGCCCTATATGTCTGATTCTTCTGAAAACCCTGAAAAAGGATACAAACCCATTAACCCATTTTGTGGGATACTGCTAGGTTAAGCACACAACCTGGCTGGGCCTTGCCACCTTTCATCTCCTGAAGCCACACTGGCAGGGAATGCCCTCAACAGCGTGAACACCAGCTGTCCATAGTGACTGGGGACTGATTTAATTAACTCCAATCCCAGAGGTTTAAAATTCGTCTAGCAGTGTGCTAAATTGCTCTTGCCATCCTTCCTTGCCCTTGAGCCCTTCCTGCTCGTCCAGTCTGGTGCTGTAACAAATTAATCTCACATGGCAGAGCACACTGTGCAAACAGCAAAAGGCTGGACGCAGGCTTTGCTGCAGTGGTATCCCATCACCAATCGTATCTCCGTTGCTTTGTTTCTGCAGCCCTATTCTGGAGGCCTTTGGAAATGCCAAGACAGTTTATAACAACAACTCCAGCCGCTTTGGCAAGTTCATCCAGCTGCACTTCTCTCAACATGGACATATCCAGGGAGGACGGGTAACTGATTGTATCCTTTTCTTCAATGGATCAGAAATGGATAGAGTGAGTGAAGACGAGGAAGAGCTCAGAGGGGTCAGGAAATCCCTCATCACAATTTCTCAAATCTGGTTTATAAGTGTGGGTAAATTTGCAACTTAAAGAGGGAAGACGTTTGGGGTTTTTTGGCTCTGCAGCACCTAACTCTGGAACTGTTTTTGTCTAGGTACTACGTTAGGTAGGCACATAGTTCGGCTTTTCAATCTGGCAATCACAACACTTGATACTTAAATTCCTAGAATTTGCTACCTAGGAAGATCCCTCATGTTGATTGCATCCTGTTTTTCCAGATTTTTCCCTTATGTTAGTTCTGCCAGTGAAGTCATGATTTAGAAAAGTGAGACTGAGCTAAGAATCAATATATTATGCACAATATTTGGATTCAGAGAAGAACAGGAATTTAGAGGCTGATTATGACTCCCAATTTTGGGCTGCTGTTTTCCAGTGGACCTTTGAACCCTAATCATGAAATGACAGAATATCTCAAGTTGGAAAGGACTTCTATCATGTCCAAATTCCTGCTTCTCAGGCCTACCTACCATTAAATCATATGATTAATAGTGTCATCCAGACACTCCTTGAACTCTCACAGGCTTGGTGTTGTGACCACTTCACTAGGGAGCCTGTTCCAGTGACAACAAGGACAGGAAAGACTGGATGTAGTCAAATTATGTTGTGCCATGACCACCTGTATGCCCACGTATCCCTCTCCCAAAGGCTTTGACATACCGTCTTGTCAACATGAGGCAGCTAAAGCTGCCCTGACTACATTTCTTGATGTTGATGTTCAAAGCTGCTGATGACCACAAACCACTCCAATTTCCACTGCAGTAGCAACCAGATGAATTTACTTCAGTTGTAAATAATAGGTTTGAATTGTTTAGTCTCTGCTCTTTGTGTTGTTGGTAGATTAAAGATAGCGGTGTCTTGCGGAAGCAATGAGAACTGATGCAAGACTTGCTGTGCGCAATACAGACCTTCAGATTAGAGTGGCCTCTCTAATCTTCCTACGCGTCCCTAATGAGGCTCACCCTTTGTTAGGTTACCTCACCATTGTGCAGATCCTATGCTCTATCTGACCCTGCCCTTTTAAATATCTCTTTGCCACATAATGCCTCCATGGAAAAGGAGTGGAGAGGAGGATCTGAGATGATGTTTGGGACTGCTTTTTGTCCATTTTCCAAAGCATCAATTGTTTGATGATTTGTTGCTTGTTACAGGGTTGGTCCCAATGCATCTAGAAGATTCTTTGCCCTTTTTCAGGAGATGGGTGTATGTGTCATTTGAATGTTTTGTCCTTAACGTGCTGTTCAGATTTGCTGGAAAAGGTGAGTATCACCTCTACTGCCTGCTGGGTGAGCCCCCTCCTCATAGTCTGGTGGGGCAGTGCCAGGTCTCTTTCTGGATAATGATGCTTCCATCACAGCATGTAGACATTAACTCTTTGGGTGTTACAACTATCCCAACTGAGGAAGAGGATGTTGGAGGAACAATGTTTGTACTATATCTGTCAGAGCCTCTTCTCCTGTCTTTGATAAACACTGTGCATTACAGAGAGACTCCAAGAAAAAGCTGAGGGGAAAGGGAGGGAGAGCAAATACCTGGAAACTCAGTTTCATAGAGAGGAATATGAGGGTACAACTCCAAATGTGGACATCTCTGCTCTGATGTAGTTTACTTGGCACTCAAGAACTCACAGAGCAGCAGGGTCAGAACAGAAAAGGTTCAGTTTGTCCGTGCACACACTCTCTAAGTGAGTTCAGAGAAGTCTGCACATGCTCAGTTGCACAGCCACACACAACAAGATCTTGATGTACAGCTTATTTAGACAACACCATCCCTAAACTGGAAGAAGCCTCTCTTTTGCATTGGCCCTGGAGATTTACCTGTATCCTAGTCCTCTCTTTGCCTTTGCAACCACAAGTGTGATCTCTTTCTACTGGCTACTCCTGTATTCTTTGTTTCAGAACAGGGTGGTACACCAGAATCCCGGAGAGAGGAATTATCACATCTTTTATGCCCTGCTAGCTGGTGTGAGCGGGGAGCAGAAAGGTAATTTCATTTTTGGGGATATGGCTCTATCCTCTTTCCAGTCCAGCATGTGAAGCAGGTATAAGTCAATTAGAGCATGGCTACTTCAGGTACTTCATATAAAACTATCTTGAAGGCGACAGGGTGGTTTTGTGGGAAACAGAAAGGGGAGTTGAGAGAAAGAGGCTGAGGATGGCAGAAATGCTTGTATGAGAAAAAACACTTCAGGCATTCTGAGCTGTCTGTGTGAAGTGAAGAGGGGGTATAGAGAGATGAGGTAATGAAGTTGGGTGGAGGCAAAGGAAGGGTAAAGAGTCTTGATTTGGATGCTGATGGAAGCTGTTCCAGGAGTTCAAAGGTGGACTGATACTTTTACAACAAACCTTCAAAGGTATACCATAGTATATGTAATTGGAAAGATAAGAATTAAATAGACCAGTGGCAGGACTAGAATCAAAACATGTGTTGTATCTAAACAAAGATTTATAGCTCTGTACATGGGGAAGGGAGAGGTGGGTCTGGAAGGGGGCATGCAGAGAAAGTGGCAACTGTAGAAGAACCCTCTTTGTAGTGCAGCACCCCGTTAACGTTTGTGTGTTCCTTCCCTGGGTGCTGCTGAACCCTGTGATGGTCTTGTTGAAGAGATCAGAGAGGTGGGCAGGAACATGTTACAACTACGCTCTGGTTTTGATGGACTGGGGAATTTCTTTATGTCTTCGTTCTGTGTGCATTAGAATAATCAAATGGAAGAACTGGGTCTGACACAGAGTAGAAGGAATTAGGGCTTCAGTTCTAGGGAATTCATGCAATAATAGCTACATGGATCAATTCAGAGATCCATCTAAAGCAAAGGGAAATAGCGGGGATCATGATTATCAGCAAGTACTTAGGGAAAGCATAAAAACCAGATTATTTTCTTCAACAGATCTCTGCTAATCTTCCTCAACTTCCTCTCCAAGCTGGTGTCCCAGGCTGCTTGACTTCTCACATCTGTAATGTTTCTCCCTTGATCATCCTTGTCTCCTTTTTCCATAGTTTTTTTGGTTCTTTTCTATCCTTTTCAAAATGGGGAATCAAACCTGCAGATAGTATCTAAGACATGGTTGTGCTACAGATATGTACAGAGACCTAATCCTGATGTTCAGTTCTGTGTTCCTTCTAAAACTGAAGGAACTGAAATGTATTCAGTTTTTAACTGCTGCTCAGCACTGAGATGAAGTCTCCAGACATCTTACTATGACTCCCTGAATGCTGTCTGAAGTGGTGATACCTAATTTAGAGGTCATTACTGTATGTGTATACTTAAGACTATTTTTCTGTATGCTTTATGAGACTGAATTTCATCTTCTGTGTTTTTCTGCTGAGTTGGTTCAGTATTGAAATACTCCTTTGTGACTGCAGCTTGGGATTTGACTGTTCTAAATAATTTTGCCTACCATCTGCAAGCTTTCTTACCACACGCCCTACTCTTCCCCTTCCCCAGTGCATTCTGTGTGGTTTCTGAGGGATATGGAGTCTGTTCAGATGAACTCTCCCTATGGTAAACATACACACCGTTTTGCGGGACAAAGATCATAGAATGAAAAGGCAGATTGCTAAATAAAGTGTTGTGTTTCTTCTCCCTGCCTCTTTTTCCTCTGTTGCAGAGAGCCTCTCCCTCTCTGATCCAGAGACTTACCGCTACTTGAACCAGTCTGGTTGTGTGACTGATGAGAACCTCAATGATGTAGAGATGTTCCGTAAGGTTATGGTGAGTCCTTTCCTAACTCCTCCTGAGCTTCTGGGCACAATCTCAGGGCTAAACATGCTGCAGCATCTAGGTATCACAGGCAGAATTTATTTGCCCTAAACCAAAACATGATGCTCAGTGAGTCTGAAACTCTGCTCTAACTGTTTATGGTAAAAACAAGGCTGAAAGAGTGTTTTTAGTGTACAGAAATTTGGGAAACAGTCAAGGATGAATAATAATTTAGAATTATGTAGACTTTGGAGAGCATGAACCCCACTCACCACCCCGTAATGGTTCCTGGCAACCCTCTTAATTATCTGATGCAGGAAACCTCACATTGACCATTAGAAGGGGAACAGTCTGGTCTGAAGGTAACATTTTCCAAAAACATTCTGGTAAAGCTGTATCACCTGTACAAATGCCATATTCTGAAATACCACACAGATCTCAACAGACATTTGTAACTTTTCCAGAGATTATGGGTTTAGCAGGATGATTATGCAATTCATGTTTTGTTTTGTAAATGGCTATCAGGCTGAGGGTTTTAATAATGTAGGTGAAACCAGGTAGGCAAGGTGAGAGGAGTCAGCTTTGGATTTCAATAGCTCCTGCTTAGGTGTGATATAAGGGAAGGAAATGTTACCTGTACAGCAGTTTTCAATGGCAACATGGCATTTATACTTCAGTCAAGGAGAGGCCTCAAGGAAAGAAGGGAACAAAAACCCTAACAAGGGTGAATGCTTGAAAACTAGGATCTACCTCTCAAAGTCAATTTATGCCCCTTCCTCACACGTGTGCACTGAGACAGGAGCAACGTGCCATACTTCCTCATTATCTGTTTCTAACCTTCTAGCAGTTAATGCTGAAAGCCTGGTTTTAAATCTTGCTGCATACATCTACTATTCTAAGCTACGATAAATTAAGGGGGTTACATGGATCCGTCCTTCAGGGCAGACAGTAAGGCAGAATGTGGAAGCAGTCCAGTGGCATCTGTAATGTGTACTGCCGGTCTTCAGGGAAGAGTTTCCTTACACAGGCACAGACAAATTGGTATCACGTTCCTGTGGCAGACAGGCAACAGCAGCAGCAAAGTCCAACTTAAGGATAGTGCAAATGCCCACCTGCCTCAGGTGGGCATAAGGTAAACGAAGGAGAGAATAGGAGACAGTAAACGTCATTGACAGGTGTATAGCTGAGTGAGGGGCTGTGCCATCCCATTTCACTTTAATTCATGACAACTATAATTCTGAGTGTTACGTCTTATATGGGCTGGGCAGGAGTGTGGTGGTTACTTTATACCATGGGTGTATTTACAGTCAACATTAGCTGTATGGTTTTGCATAGACTGCCATGAAGGTGGTGGACTTCAGCACTGAAGAAATCAGAGACATCTTCAAACTACTTTCGGGCACACTTCATCTGGGAAACGTTGAATTCATGACAGCTGGTGGGGCCCAGGTGACAACAAAAGCAGGTAAGTGGAACACTAGCAACTTGGTAGACCATGCAAAGCTCCATAAGGCCCCCAACAAAGCTCATTCTCCCTCTGCTGTGCTTGTCTGCAGTGCCTTTGCCAGCAGGTTCCCTGCAGTTTAACCCTGCAAAAACATTGCCATAGGATGCACGGCTCCAGAGCACTGGCATGATTTTGTGGGGCTGTGGCTCTGTGACCTGTTTTTTCTCCTGGATACTCTCAGACTGAGTCCAGAGCCTCGCAGTTTCTCTCTTGTTTTGAAAGAACAGTAAGAAATAGGAACAGGGAGGAGTCTGAGATAAAAGTGGTGTCTTACAGGTTTTTCCACATCTTCCTTTGAAGCATCTGTTAGTGAGCACTTTTGTTACAGTTATCCAATCTGAGCTGGTCTGGTAAAGTGAATTCCTAAACAGACAGGAGCAATAAATATATATTACAACTGCTGCAAGTCTTAAGTTAATTGTCTCTTCTTGACATCCAAATTTAGCATCCCACGCTCAGACTGAACTATTGTGCCTTTAGGAAAACATATATTCTCATTCAGTAAATATTTTGCTGGTGCTGAGCTTTATGCAGTGTTTTGCTCTTCCTGTTGTCAGCAGAAAGGGTGGCTCACATGAGTGTCTGGCCCTGTCTCAGACTGTTTGAGCTTACAGCTTTGGGCATGGTGAAGAGACCTAAGTAAAGGGCGGTGTGTTTGGTGCTGGGGCTTAGTCACTTGCTTTGTGGGAGTCGCTGGGATTTCCTCACTGAGCTGCAGAATATGGATCCCTCACAAGCAATGGAGATCCATGCAGGAGAAAACAGCATGTCCTCCTTTGTTATTAGTGCTGAACATTGCCAGTGACCTCCTGGGTTTAGACGCCTTCCAGCTTTCTGAAGTATTGACGCAGAGGTCCATGATTCTACGTGGGGAAGAAATCAGCTCCCCTCTTACCGTGGAGCAGGTAAGTGTCCCAGTGTATGCTCCTGTTTCTTCTGCCACTTCTGTGCTTCCAGGCCCTCTGTCTCCCACTTGTATCACCCACTCAAGTTTAGGGTTTCCTGTTACACCCCCTTGGTGCTCAGCTGTGTCCTCAAGAATTTACCCTTGTTGTTAGTTCAGGTCCCAATGTTGTCCCTGCTTTTTAGACTTTACAGGGGAGTTCACCTGCAAACAGCAATGCACAATACTGGCTTTAAGCCATCTTCACTCACCAGGAACTGGTCATGTTTGTGCCACGCAGAAGGTACATCAGATGCTTTGTGGTAACTGCATGTGTGCATGCTTTTACCTTGCAGAGCTCCCAGGTTACGCTGCTATGCAGATAAAAGCTTGCACACAGTTACCACGCAACGTCCAGCAGATGGTAGGTTGTTACCCCACAGTAGCTTCTTTGTGTATCCATACAACAGCAAAGAGGACAAATAAGCTGGTAGGTAGTCCTCATTTTCTGAACCTGTGCTGTGTGCTGAAGCCAGCCCTGCTTATCTATTACATGTCTCTCTGGTTCGTTACAGTGTTGTTCCTACTAATTTTAGCTCGTGGTGTTGCCGATCACTTGAGGGCACTCTTGGTGTTTTAGGTCCATGCACAGATAACTAGAAAAGCTTCTGTTGTTGATAAAATACAAGACACTGGGAAACAAGGAACAATATTACTAGGATGGAAGAAATACAATGTTATAGCAAAACGAACATTTGTAATGGAAATCTTGTGCTGGCACGGACTGCAGAGGGTTATCCATCCAATCCTTACATTGGCAGAGAAACCAGAGTTATGAGGCATTCTGCAATGGACGTCTGTCTAACTTTCCTTCAGATTTCCCATGGAAGGAATTTCACAGCCTTTTTAAGTATCCTGCTCTAGCTGCAGTGGAGTCTGGAGCTGAAAAAAATTTCATCATATTTAGATTACCTTTGACATCCCAGCTGTCCACCTTATAAGCTTCCGCTTCTGTGAAGTTTTTCATGTGGTGTTCTCTTTTCTAAGCTAAACAATCCAGTTCCTTCAATGTTTCCCTGTAAGTAATTTTCTAAATCTCTTCTTCTTCTTCTTCTTCGTCTTCTGTCACTGTTTTCCCACATCTTTCAAAAAATAGAGTGCCTATAACTGGACACCATAGTCAAGCTGAAGTCTCAGAAGTGCTCATTACAGAAGAGTAGTTCCTTCTTTTCTTGCTGCCAATACATCTACTAATACGTCACAAACTGAGCTTTGCCTTTAAGAAACAGTATTTTTTTTTAATAGTTTATGACCTTTCTTTGCAATGAAATTTTGTGAAAATTATTTTTCAGCCAGCAGTTTGTGGTAGGTATCTTCAGCGTCCAGAACCATGATTTCTTTTCTCAGCTCTCTGTCCTAAATAAGCCACACCTTTCTATATCAGTGCACAGCGATGGGTAACAACTAATGCCAGAAACTCTCCACGCAGTCCAGAGCAACAATGTGCAGTTGCAGGATTTAGGGTCTCCCTGAACAGAGCTTTCCTCAATAGTGTGGCTTTTCCTGACATTTGTTCATGTTGAACCCAAAATTTAAGGCTTAAGCCCTCATATGCCATGCCTATCTATTCCCACTTGTTGTTGCAAGAAGACCTCAATAGAGCTGCCAGGGATTTCTGGTTCTGCAACAGGCTCGTTGCCCGCCTGAGCTTTGACATTTCAGTGGGCTGAATGGATGAACTGGCCTGAAGGCGGGCAGAGCTGGGAGGATGAAAGGATCCTTTGAGAATCTTGCTTGAGCCATATTGTGGGGAAAGCGGCTTTGCTTACAGCTGGATGGGGAGGGCCTGCTCCTGGAATATTAGTCCAACTTACTGTGTAGCCAGAGACACTGTGGAGGCATGGCCTTGAGGGCATTCTCAGTCCTGACTAATAAGGCAGATCATCTGATGGAGAGAAGAAATACCCAGAAAAGGCGTGTGTGCCCATGCTTTGAAATGTTCTTTTCTGTGGAGAAGGCAGATTGCAATGTGTCCTCTGCCTTGGGATGCTGGAGACTGAACCACCCCAGCTCTCAGCTTGTCTTCATAGGAGAGGTGCTCCAGGCCTCTAATCATCTTTGTGGCCCTTCACTGGACCTGCTCCAACAGTTCTATGTCCTTTCTATGTTAATGACTCCAGAGCTGGACACAGTACTCCAGGTGGGGTCTCACAAGAGCAGAGTAGAGGGGGAGAATCACCTCCCGTGACCTGCTGGTCACACTTCTTTTGATGCAGCCCAGGATATGGTTGGCTTTCTGTGTTGCCAGCGCACACTGCCGGCTCATGTTGAGCTTCTCATCCATGAGCACTCCCAAGTCCTTCTCCTCAGGGCTACTCTCCAGCCATTCTCCGCCCAACCTGTATTTGTGCCTGGGATTGCCATGTCCCAGGTGCAGGACCCTGCACTTGGCTTGGTTGAATTTTTTCATGCGATTTGCACTAGCCCACCTCTCAAGCCAGGTCCCTCTGGATGGCATCCCTTCCCTCCAGTGAGTCGACTGCGCCACCAAGCTTGGTGGTGTTGGTAAACTTGCTGAGGGTGCATTCTGTCCCACAGATCCATGTCTCCGACAAAGATCTTAAATAGTATTGGTCTTTTTATTAATTGGAGGATTTGGGGCATGCCACTTTCATTTAGTCCAAGTTTTACCAAAACTTAGAACCAGCCCCATTCCTGTTAGAGCTATCAAGTAGCAGGCTTTTACTTGAGATTTCAAAAGTTCAATTTCGGTCATTCATCCACACACCTACATACACCCTGTTTTCTACTACCCGTTAGTGATCACAATTTAAGTTACTTTTTCCACCTCTGACACTTCGTTATGATGTGTCAGACTTCCCAACTGTATGGGATGTTGGCTCAGCTCTGGAAAGGTCTCTCAACCCATGCTCTTCTGGGGCATGTATCCTGGCTGTCGGCTGTTGGCCTGCCACCCTGTTTTCCATTAAGATAATGCTGATTGCAGGAAAGTTTTGGAGAGGGGATTTCTGAGGCTAACTTGGTGACAGAATACTCTATTAAATCCTGCCCTACCAGTTTTTTAAAAACTGTGTGGACACCCATTTGACAGCTCTACTGGGAGTACTAAACTGAGATACCTTGCCTGTCACTGCAAATCGTGGCTCAGGTGATGCAAATGACTGCTGCTGGATTACTCATGAGGTATTTTGAGACATCCTCTGCCCAGGCACATGTTCCAAAAGAAGGATTTTGCTGCTTCCTTCAGCCTCTCAAGTTCAGTTACCCAAAGGTCAGAGATGGTACATCTGTGTGCAGCTGGACTATTTGCAAACTTGAATGTTGACTGCATAAACAAATACTGCACCATGTACAACCAGTACAGAGGCTAAGACGTTTGAAAAGGAGTGGAGGAACCTGAAGCTCCATGGAGATTTGTGGTGCCCCATATGCTTTCTCTTCTCCCCGTGACTCTTTTTTTTCTGCATCTACAGGCAGCTGACTCCAGGGACTCCCTCTCTATGGCACTGTATTCCCAGTGCTTTTCATGGCTCATTAGCAAGATTAATACGAAGATCAAAGGCAAGGAAAACTTTAAGTCTGTGGGCATCCTGGATATCTTTGGCTTCGAGAACTTTCAGGTCAGGATTATGTCTTTTGTAGGGTGGGTTGGTTTTGGAGATATCGGTGCATATAGGAAGGAATTTTCATAGGTTTGTATCCTGTTTAGGTTAGCATAGAGCATTCTGGGGCTTCTGCACTGTTGCTTCCCAGTAAAATAGGAAGCAAAATAGGGAGCAGCAAAATATATTTAGATGCTCATTTCTGACACCTGTATTCATGCAGGCTGATGTCCAAGGTCTGATTTGTGATACAGACCCTAAACAAATGTGCTGGGATAGATAATACTGAATTTGTGACTTGTATACAAATTAAATGTCCAACTCCTATGTGCATGTTGTTTCCTTACATCTGTTTTGCCTTGTGTTGAGAATCCTGTGTGTAACGCTTCTGTTTGCAATGAGATGTGTGTTGAGCAGCCATATAGTGACTGCTCAGATATTTCACAGGAGAGAAGGACCTAACACTTAGGCAATTATATTTCTTTTTCCTAAGAAAAAGAGAAATGAGATTGTCTTTAGCATTCTTTATTGCCACTTAGGATACAAATGCTATTCTCCTAGTGGACCTTCCTGTACTGTTCTCCTCATGTCCATCTGACACCACCCCTTGCCTCTGTGGTTTCTGGCTTTATTCCAGCTTGCCACCTTCCCCATCACTGTTGCACACTCTTTTAGAGCATAGGGAAAAGAAAGTTACGTTTTATAATCTTTCTTTCTTCTTACAGGTGAATCGTTTTGAACAGTTTAACATTAACTATGCAAACGAGAAACTCCAGGAATATTTCAACAAACACATCTTCTCTTTGGAACAGCTGGAGTACAACAGGTGATAAAGAGGGAGTGGCCCCCTCTTATTTCCATGGGTGGTAGAATGGAGGACACCGTTCCTCCTTTGTGCTCTCCAGTCCATGCTGCCACGGCAGGAGAGGCATCTGGGCCTTAGTGCAGTCCTGGCTTTGGCTATGTCCATGTGCTTTGCAGCATAGGTCTCTTGTCTGCAAGCAGAAAACTTTCTCCCTGTGATATTTAGAAAGTCCATATGCCTTTCTAGTTCTCAGCTGAGTGGGAATATCTTAACCCATTAGAACATATGGTCACTGGCCTTATTATTGACTTCAGTAGTGATTTAGCTAAGGTAGTGGTGGTGTTATGCAGGTGGAATCTTGGTGTGCAAAAAGTCCCTTAAGACAGATTAATAGATATCCGACAGCCTCTTTCTGGCCTAGAGATTCCTATGCTGTGAAAAGGGCTCTTTTCCTCAGCAAGGAGATTTACATCAGGCTGTTTCCTGAGCTTAAAGAGCATGGGGCCTTCTGCACAGCTGTTTCTCTTCTGCGGGCTTTATATTGGGTTGTAATTTTGTGAAGTACCTGGGATGTTCTAGAGTATTTCTGCTTCTAGAAAAGGCTGCTAGACAAATACTTCAGTTCCTGCTCTGAAACAGAAGCCTTTATGTTTGTGAAAGAGGCAATTGAATAGGGTTAGTGAGGGCAAATGAGAGCAGCCTTGTAAAGGGAGACAGTTGAATAGGCAATTCATGACATTCTGAAGATTACAAAACTGCAAGGCTATTTATGCACTCACTTCTCAGGCCAATTCCACCACTGCAGGAAGCTTGTGTTAAGAATGCTATCATAGTTACAAAAGATTTTTTCCTGATGATTATGTAGGAGTTTAAGTTCTGTGGCTGAACTTTGGAAAGAATGAGAGAATTTTATTGTTGACTACTCATCAAGTTATTCTAGAGTGATGTAATTAAAGCTCATCTTTCACAGTATCAGCTCTGCTTCCTTACGTTTAATAAGTAGCTCCGTGTATTTCATCATTTGATTAGAGAAGAGTTCTGTGGCACTAGAAGCAAGTTGATTCATTTGTGATTGGATTTATTTCACAAAACTCTGCTCCCTTCAATTCTGGAAGGATTTCTTGCTCTTAGAAGGAATCCAAGAGGTCTTTTCATAAAACTAAAATGGCACCATTCTGACACCCATTGCTGCAAAAATCTGAAACTCTGTGGAGTGTTATTTTTTGTCATTAAGTGGGTAAGATACTCTGTTTCCTGTGGGGGATAGATAGTTCTTTCCATTCATCAGAAATTATTCCAGCTTGTTGCTTTGAATGCCTGCCCACAGGTTTCTGAATGCTTTGAACCTGAAAGTATAAAGCCTAGGCTGAAGGGTTTGTAGCTTCAGTATCTTCAAAACTTTAGCCTTCACCTGTCTGTATCAGGATATCAGTAAGCAGCTTCACACAGCCTTTATTCTTCCTTGAATTCCTGAGCAAGAGTTATTCCCACACTTCTCTGAATTCTGAAAGCAGAAATGGCCTGTCTTATGGGAGTGTAAGATGATGATGGGGCAGAGGGTGGGGGAAACACATTCAGCACAGATTTACAGAATTTCATAGATGATTTTCAAAATACATTCATTGCACTGCTGTACCTACATCAGCTCCCATCTGAAAGATGCAGGGCTACCCTGCAGGTCCCCTGCATGTCAGGCCAAAGCTGTGTCATGCTCTTCAAAACTCTCACTGAAAAGTTGCTCCTGTCTCTTCTTCTGGTAGACCTGTGAATTGTGGTTCAGTCTTTTAGCAGATGTGCTTCAGAGTGCATTCCAGATTTGTGGGTCAGCTGTTGGCTCTTGAAGCTGTGTAGCAAACTGTGCATCATCACCACCACTTGGGCTGATGCTTATCACTCCTGAAAAAGCAACTGAGAGCAACTACAATTTCTTAGTGCTTGGTGTGGAATTTGTTCAATGACTACAAGATGAGCATCACTCTAAATCACTGGGATGGATAAGAAAGGCTGTCTTCTACTTCCATCTCCATGTGCTAGCAGTGCATTGTGTGTCCTATTTTTTTTTCTCAGCCATGGCAAAGCCTAAGTCCTGCATATCATACTGAGTCTTGAGACAGCTACCATGCTCATTTGCTTCTGTTCTTCTGCACTTCAGGGGATTGGATCCTGCATTTCTCATCTTTGTTCTGTTTGTTCTTGACTGTCAGGGAAGGGATAAACTGGGAAGCCATTGACTGGATGGATAATGCAGAGTGCCTGGACCTTATCGAGAAGGTGAGCAGTTATCTGTGACAGTTTCCAGGGATCACAACTGGGACTCCTGATTGTCTTGAGACCTTACCTGGGGTCTTCTGGTTTTAAAACAGGTAGTCGCTCAGATCATCTTCCCATTGTTATCCGGAAAAAAATATGAGCTGTTCTAGCCACATCCCAACTCAAGAAAGCAAATCTTTGCTTATTGTTCAGAGTAAGCTTAGGAGGGGGGTTATAGTTTTAGACAGGGAGCAGCATTTAAGTAAAACCTTAATGGGATTTCTTTTATAAATAATTTCCACTAATGTTCTGCTTGCTGAATGCATTGGCTGGCCAGAATTATGCTTTCAGCTTGAGTTTTGCTGGGTATAACTCAGGGCATATTGCTTAATGTGCTGTCCAGATCTCCAGTTCTTGGCTTGATGCTGTGCAGTTAGAGCTGTTGCTGACTGTAAAAGCCTGTCTCTTGTCTGGCTGTAGAAACTGGGTCTCCTGGCTTTGGTGAATGAAGAGAGTCGGTTCCCCAAAGGCACAGACAACACCCTTCTAGAAAAACTTCACAGCCAGCATATGGTAAGTAAGAAAATAACCCGGCAGGCAAATGATCAGTATGTTAGCCCCATCAACATGTCAAAACTGAAAGTGAAGATTTCGTTGATGTAAAATATGTGCTTTATGCAGGAAATTTGAACTGCCTTAGGCCCGAATCTGAGAGAGTTTAATAAGGCTGCACTGAACAAAAGTAATATGTGAAGAAACCTGCAAGTGGTCTCTCATGCACACAGAGAGAGGGGATGTGCATTCCACAGGCTGTGGGCAGAGGATATTTGAATATGTAGCATCAGTTCAGGTCAGGTTCTGGTGATCTGCGACGGGACATGAGGCAGCACCCCAGGCACAGGATGCGGCTGCACAGCGTGCATGGGTTTCTTCTGCCAGCTGACTCACAGGAGTCTGCTCCAAAGCATGTCAAATCTCTGTCTCCTGGGGCCGGGGATGGCTTTTGCCTCATGACTTTTAATGAAAGCACTCTCATTGTTCCTAATTAATTAAATTCTTTCCTCCTCTTTCTTGTATTCTGGACAAAGGAGTAGAAGGGCTTTTTCATGCAGGTCAGAAAGTTATCCTGAGGGGACAGAAACCACAGTGAGATCACCATAGCAATCTCTTACCCTGTCTCTGGTGCAGCCAACATTCTTTTCTTAATAGTAAATAGACTGAAAACAAAGCAAATTAAACCCTGTAGCAGGGAGCTATGGAGTAATTTACTACTTAGTAAGAACATTGTCAGTTAGTGTGTTTCATAGTTGTCAAATTCAGGCTTCATCCAAGCCTGAAAACACACTATTGTGGTTTAACCCCAGCCATCAAGTAGGACCATGCAGCCACTCACTCACCCCCTGAGTTGGGATGGGGGAGAGAATCAGAATAAAGTCAGAAAAAAAGTCATGAGTTGAGCTAAAGACAGTTTAATAGGTAGAGCAAAAACAGTACATGCAAGCAAAGCAAAACAAGGAATTCATTCACTGCGTCCCATCGTCAGGCAGGTGTTCAGCCCTCCCCAGGAAAGCAGGGCTCCATCAAATATAATGGTTACTTGGGGAGCCAAACACCGTCACTCCAAATGTCCCCTCTTTCCTTCTTATTCCCTCAGCTTTATATATTGAGCATGATGTCACATGGTACGGAATATCCTTTTGGTCAGTTGGAGTCAGCTCTCCCAGTTATGTCCCGTCCCAACTTCTTGTGCCCTCCCAGCCTGCTTGTTGGCAGGGCAGTACAAGGAGCAGAAAAGGCCTTGAGAGCGTAGCAACAACAACAGTAGTGCACTATCATTACTGTTTCTCATCCCAAATCCAAAACATAACACTATACCAGCTGCTAGCAAGAAAATTAACTCCATCCCAGCTGAAACCATGACACATACATATTTGGATCCTTTATCTGGCAGTTTTTTTTTTAATTGGCATAGATGCACATATTCTCATTTTTCATACTTCATACTCTGCCAGTAATACTCATGACTACAAATTGGATACAATAGCAATGACCTCTGGTTGGATACTTGTGCATTTTATGAAAATATTTCCTTTCATAGAATCATAGAATGGTTAGAGTTGGAAGGGATCTTAAAGATCATCGAGTTCCAACCTCCCTGATGTGGGCAGGGACACCTCCCACTAGACCAGGTTGCTCAAAGCTCCATCCAGCCTGGCCTTGAACACTTCCAGGGATGGGGCATCCACAGCTTCTCTGGGCAACCTGTTCCAGTGCCTCACCACCCTCACAGGAAAGAATTTCTTCCTAATATCTAGTCTAAATCTTCTCAATCTACTTCTTGATGCTTAAATTGATAGCTTCAATTTAGTCTGCTGTGGCTGTCCCTTGTATTATAGGTCAAGGTATATGAGAATGCCGATTTACCTTTTTTATTGTTGTTTCTATTTTGTTAACTTTTAACATAGAACTTAGGAATATTTTTAATATATCACTTCTTTTGAATTTTCTTTCTGAACCTCTTCAGTTTATCTCCAAAAGGACAAATTTCAAAGCTCCTCTTTCTTTCTGCCATTTGTCTCTGAACTCTTCTACACCTTTTCTATTCTTTTCTGTGATAAATAATCAGACCAGGATGCATTTCCCTTGGTAAGAAGGTACCTGTGGTTTATTGTACGGCAACATGAGACTTTCAGTATTATTTTGCATTCCTTTATGCTTCACAACATTTTGGTTGCTGTTTCTGGTGATTTCTGTGCATTGAGTAGCCTTTTAATTAAGCTGTTCATAGTGTCACCTCTGTCTGCTTTGAAGAGATAGTAGTTAACAGGAACCCTAGGGAGCTTACGAGAGATGGAAGAGGCTGAGGAGTTGAAGTTCAGGGAGAAATTATGAACTAGATAGTGTTCTAAGTTTGCATTTTTTGAAGGCAAAAGTGGGTTTTGTACCAGTTGAACACTCTAGAGCTGGCTGAAAGGGCACTGGAACCACTGGAGTGCTGGAAGTCATCCAGCCAGCATTGCTGGAAAGACTGAAAGACATGTTAAGAGAGCAAGCCCTCTTCCCTGTGTTTTATGTGGACTACAGCAGGCTTAAGGAGAAAAAGCATAAAGCTGGGATTTAAGAGAATATGACCTCTGATACAACTGGGGAGAGGAGCAATAGGGGAGATGGAAGAAGGAACCAGAATTGTTGTAAATATGGATGAAATATAAGGGCTTTGTAGACAGGGAGAGGAGAGGATGGTGCCAGTCTGCATGAGAGATTCAGTAACAGTCACATTTAGAGTGGAAGAGAGGGAAGTTTGTGCCTGGAAAAAGATGACTGGATTGGGGAAAGGAAAAGCAAAGAAATGGGGTCAATATGAAAAGGAAAAAAAGGCAATGAAGAAGTTCTCAATAACACTAACAAATTATCAGGGTCAGAAGCCATCCTCCCTGAACATGAAGATGGAAGAGCTGAATTACTAGCAATATTGTACAACATCATACTCAAAATTTTCTCAGTCCTTGCATCTGAGAAGGTGGGAAATTATTTTAATTTTTAGAAAGCACTCTGGGAAATTCTAGGCTTCTAATCCTTATTTCACTATTGGGTAAATTCACAGAATGTAAATGATCAGTTACCTCAATGGAGGGAGGCCTGTAAGACTCTGTCCCATATAAACACCGAGGTGGCAGTTTTCTGATGATTCCCAGGGCAAGGCTGGACTGTGAGGGGCCTTATGAGACTGGCTGGGTCATAAAATGAAGATGAAAAGCAGTATAGATCAATGTAAAGCGGTGTGCCTGAAGCAAGAGAGTCCCAGTTTCACCTTTGAAATGACGGGCCCTGAGCTGATTGTTGCTTTTCAGTAGCAAGACAAAGACCGATGCTGTGATGGATAGTTCCATAAAAACATCAGCACAGTAGTAATAAAAAAAACCAAATCAAGTATTAGAAATTCCTAGGAAAGAAACAGAATGAAAGCAGAAAACACTGTTACGGCACTGTATAATCCATGGATCTCCTGCACTTTAAACAGTGTTCATCGCTGGGCTGCTCCGCTCGAGAAGGGTTTAGATCAGATCTGGTAAGCAACAGGTCTGGAACAACTTCAGTGTTAACGAAAACTATGTTGAAGGGACCCTGCAGTGTGGAGAAAAGATGACTAAGAGGGGATGTGACAGGTTTAAAAGTCACACATGGCCCATAGAAGACAAATGGCACAAATGGGAGCCAGGCTTAAAACCTACTGGCTGTAGTTCCCTGTGCAGTTGTTTGAGAGCTCCCTGTGGAAGGACACTCAGGATGCAAGAAGTCTCCATTAGTTCAGGTGAGCAAGTATTTCAAAGAGAAATACACTTAGGGTTACTAGTTAGGCAAACCTCAAGAAAATAATTGGAATTTGCTTTTTCGTGAGATTGTTGGCTTGTTCTACCCTACATAGCCACTGTTGGAGGCCAAATACTCTGCTGGATGGTCTCATGTGGCATGGAAGTTCTTACACAGCTAACGGTTTTCACAGAACAAAGACAGGTGGATAAAAAGGAGAGAGCAGAATAGCTAGTAAAAGAAAGGAAAAATTAATATTGAAAAATGAGAGGAGAGGCGCAAAGAAAAATGAAATATAGAGGAAGACAGGAGATTGGTTTGATGTTTCCTTTGACACATAAAAGATGTGTAGGTGTTCTGCAGAGCTGCCATCTTCCCTGCATCCTGATCTTGTGTCCTGTACCACATGGTTTGTGTGGAGCCCAGTTTCCTCAGGTGTCAGACACACAAGAATTAACATTTCATCCACGGCATGCCTGCCCAGCCTTGATTCTGCAAGCCCTTGCTCATGTGACGAATGCCTTGAAGGGCTGGATTTTTCCATCTTACTGGAATAACCTATTTGTAATGTAGCTGCAGGGTACTGCAGCATAACGTGGTCAGGCTCTGCAACAGCTGAAGTCCTTGCCCATCCCAGCATTGTCATATGGCTGAGTTTCTGACTGAGCCTATTCATTATTACACTGGTATTATAAGAAGACTTATTTGTCTTTCTTTTCAGAGCAACCACTACTATGTGAAACCTCGGGTTACAGACCATCAGTTTGGCATAAGACATTATGCTGGAGAGGTGGGTGTTCATGGTTTATCTGTGAGATGCTTGCACTTGGTCTTGGGGTCTTGGATTTTAGAATCCAAAAATCAGTAATATCTCTGAACTGTGTGTTTCCTCACAGTTAGTGCCCTATACCAGAGCTCTGGGAGTGTAATGGGCTTAAAATATCATATTATTCTCCAGCTTGGATGTTTGCTTGATTTTCTTAAATAACATTCACAAGAAAACCCAGAGTAAAAGTGACAAGGAAAATTTGACTTTTGTAGAGGAGGAGAAAAAGCTAGATACCTATTTGCAAAAAGGAAAAGATCTCCAAGCCTTCAAGGTTAAATGCTGCTCTTTGTTGTAGGGAGGTATGGAGCAGATGGAGGTGTGTCACACTAAAGAAGGACTAACAACCTCCTCCTAGAATCGTATCTGCTGAGCACTAGTGGTTGGGACGTCAGGGGACTGGGTGGCATAGTTAGTGTTTCCTGATATGACTGGATTACCTCACACCTTGCAGAGGATTTCCCCACATGCACACCCCAGCCAAATCTCTGCAGCTGTTTCACTTGGCTCCTGGTTTTGAGGGTTTTCTGTTTGGATTTTTTTTTCTTTTTTCTAATTGATGGCTAAAAGCCACTTTCCTGCCAGCAACTGCAGAGCTCTAGAGCTTTTTGACCCCAAAAGTTCAGATCTTGGCACATGCCTGCAGCATAACTGTGTACCTCTGCTGGAGGTCTTGTACATTGGCATGTTAATGCAGAAGTGCTTAATGATTTGTACCGTGCTGTTCCAGTAGCTCTGTGTGTGTTGCAGGTGCTGTATGACGTGAGAGGCTTTTTGGAGAAGAACAGAGACACCTTTCGAGATGACATTTTAAACATGCTGAAAGACAGCAGGTATGCCGTCCCTTTATGCTTGTGAGAAGGCCACATCTATTATGCTGGACTACGCTACATTCATTTAATAACCAGACCAAGGAAAGCAATTGCTTTTGTCTGAGCAACAGGCATCATTCTCTATCATTCTTCTCTTTATGCTTAAGCTTCCTGGCAAAAGAAAGGAGAGCTGGAGAAGTCAATCAAAGCACAGATTTAATTCAGTACTCTTGTCCCAGTTTTGAAAAAGCTATAAAAGCACGACAGAAATCCCTCTAGGCAACGCTTTTTTCCCTCCTCTCTTCCTCCTTTCCTCTTCTTCCTCTTACCTCCCTGTCCCAACAATGGCAAATTTGCCCCTAAATGCTTCAAGGCTCTTTGCTGTGCTGTCAGATCCTAACCTTTGTACAGGTACTGCTTGTTTTCCAGACTTCTTGTTAGTGGAGAGCTTCCATCCTTATCCTTAGACTGAGCCCTCACAGTAGGACAAGTCATGGGCCCTAATTTTATATCCCAATGCTGCAACATGACCTAGAGTTTTTAAATTTGACCTTGAGCAAGGTCTGGAAGACAGAGGTGGGACCCAGTAGGAGGAGAGAGGCATCTAATAACATGGTGGACCCTAGAATTTTTTGAGTAGCAACTCTGCCGCGTGCCTGTTACAGCAGTCCACATTACTGCCTCTGGGCTCCAGCCTGATGAGACTGTTTCAGAACTGCATCTTCTCTGAAGCCTGCTGCAGGGTGTGCAACCTTGAAACAACCCAAGGAAGCTTAGAGCATGAGCTGCTCATAGCTGCCTTACTTGGACAGTGGCATCTGGGGAACATTTTACACAGGGCTTGAAGCCACAGTTGTGATCAGCATTGTCCAGCATAATAGAAGGACTCAGGGGTTTTCAGCAATTCAGAAAGAGAAATTCTGCTCAGAAGCAGTCGTAGCAATAAACAGGCACAAGAAGCGCTGAAGAACTTTGTGCCACTTTGTAAGCACCAGCACCACTGTCTAAGGAGTGGCAAAACGGTGGAAGGTTCCCCAGAGGATTTCTAGAGCTACACTGGGGGTAGCTCTAGAAATCCTTGGCCACAGAAGGGCTGTGGTGGCACTTGCATGAGCGTGTCACAGGTGTTAGCCACAAGAGCTAGGTCAGGAGGGGCGTGACAGCACACGGTATGGCTGGAGTACTCTCAAGGTAGCTTTCCCTGGGGGCATATAGCTCTTGGGGAAGGTGTCCTAGCCAGTGCAGAATGGAGATCTTCTATTGTGTAATATCCTGCTTGACAGCATGAGATGAGGTTTCTGGCTTGGCAGCTGAATGTGGCATACAGGGCAGCACACAGAGTCTGGGCAGCCACATGGAAAGTATTAATTTCCTCACTGTGCCCAGCTGAACTGCATCCTGCAGCCACTCTGTGGCTCAGCAGGAGTGAAAATTAGGCGTTTCAAACTGGGACAGAGCGGTAGCTGAAAATGAGAGCCATCTTCTCACAGGTGGTGGGTGTCTTCCATCTTCCTTAATTCTTTTCTTCTCCCTTAGGCTGGACTTCATCTATGACCTTTTTGAAAGAGTCTGCAGTCGTTGCAGTGAAGAGACACTGAAGATGGGCACCCAGAGGCGCAGACCGACTGTCAGTTCCCAGTTCAGGGTAGGATGTTTTCCAAGAGAGCAGCAGGCTTCTGGGGAGGAGCAGATGGGTAAACCAAGGCCTGCAGCCAAGAGGAGTCATTCATCCTTGTTTTGTGTCCAGCACTGAAAATGTGCAGGAATGTTGTGCTAAGAAAAGACAGTGCCACTGCCCCAAGGATTTCCATGTGGTGTGAAATGTGAGATGCTAAGACATGCAGGGTGGCAGAGGAAAAGAATAGTTTGCTAAGTATATGAAGCTATTGAGGTTCTTTGATCTTTCATGCTGGCTTAGTGTTTCAGCTAAGTGTGTGTGTCCTTTTTGGCCACATCTTTTACAGCTGTAATGGCAATTCCAATAAAATTTTACTGGGGGGACCTTGCAAACTGCAAACTCTCTGTTATTTTCACAGGTTTAGTTTCCTGTATTTAAATTTTGAGAGACTTGTAACAATGACTCATATCAGCTGTACAGCTTTGAGAACAACAACGGCCATGTGAAAGCGTTAAGAGTAAACTAACGGTGTGTGTGTGTTTTGGACAGGAAAGGATCTCCTGGGTTGCTGAGGTTTCGATAGGCAGAGTCAAAGGACATTAGGAATGGGAGGGCTGCATGAGGACCTTATTGCATCAAATGTACCCCCTTTCCCTCCTGTAGTGCCTGACCCTTAGGGTTTTATCTTCCTGCTTTTTAGGATTCTCTCCATTCCCTGATGGCCACGCTTAGTACTTCCAATCCATTCTTCATCCGCTGCATCAAACCAAATACAGAAAAGGCAAGTCTGTCTTCCAGCAAAATGTACTCATGCAACACAGGCCTTCATGAGCGCTCACTTGCACAAACCCCTGACAGGTGCCTCTGTCAGGGTCCAGACTCAGGATAAGAGTAGTTTTCCTTCACCTTGCTTTTTTACTTCTGCTTGTTTCATACTTGTAGAAAAAATATACTCTGCTCCTGGTGTCAGATGAAAAGTCTTCATGCCGAGTATGATAAGTTAGAGCCATTTCCACCTCCTTATGTGTTTATGAAACCCAGAAGATGAACCAGGCTTGTGCAGAGCCCAGAGCTGTTGCAGAAGACGCAACCACTCCTGTTTGTGGTGCCTGTAGACAATGTGCTCTGGAATGCAGGGCTTGTGCAGTAGGGAGATTCTCCTGCAGATCCCTGGAACTGAGGTGGAGGAGGTGGACACTTCATGAGCAAGTCACAGTGCTCAGAGACTGGCTGGCTCTCGCTCGTATTGTGAACTGTGATGGGAGGATTGGCTGGGGAGCTTTGAACCCAGCATTTTATTTGAGTGTTTTGAAACTATGTATGATATGGCAGAGGAAAGCCTGCTGGGCGTTTATGCCGGAAAAGAATTCTGCACGCTGTCTCCAGTTTGACTGGAGAGAGGCTGCAAAGAGAACTGAGTCAGATTTCTGCATTTCATGTGTGTTAATGCATTGTATCATTGCTTTACTGCAATGGTCTGACTGGGACAGCAGTCTGCAGACTGTTTTCTTCCTGGATCTGCCCAACTCCCTTTCATTCCTTTTTCTGCATCCTGCAGTGTTGTGAGGTTGCTTTCTCCTTGACCCAAATTTCCCCCTTTTCACCTGGCATGCTGCTTTCTCCTTGACCCATATTTCCACCTTTTTACCTGGCATACCCAAATATGCAGGTTTGACTTTATACAATGAAACAGACACACGACCTGTGACTGTGCTCAGAGAAACAGTCTGTTCAAGTCAGTAAAGAAGTCATACCAAGATCAACACTTATTCTGTCTCTCTTCCTATTTGTTTCTGAATCTGGATCATTATGTAGGCGCCAAACCTCTTCAATCCAGATGTGGTGCTAAATCAGCTCCGTTATTCGGGGATGCTAGAGACAGTGAAGGTTCGGAGAGCAGGTTTCCCTATAAGACGCCTTTACCAGGACTTTCTCAGCAGGTAATTGCTATCATTGTACCACGTGCTGTAGCAGCCCCAAGGTATACAATTCTATATATTTGTTCCCTCTATAACTGCTATTACTGGTGTAGATCATTTGTGAAATGTTTTTCTAACCATGCCCTCATTGCCCGTATCATAGACTGATTTTGAAGACCTTTTGAAGATTTGCCTTTAGGGTAAAAGTCTGGTAAATAGCCAGATGGTCCTTTTTAAAATTTTTTATTTTTTATTTTTAGCTTTGCCACAGATTTACTTGTGTGATGCTGTGAAACCCAGCTGGTCATAATATGTAAAAAGAAAATATCATACTTAAAACCTTTAATCTGGCTGGCTAAAGCAAAACTTAATGGACAGTATAGTTGATGGTGAATATTGGAAAGAGTGATTATTTCTTTTAATTAGCTGCATCAAAAGGATTTCTTGAAGTTTAAGGCTAGAAGAGACCATTGAACATTGTTTCCTTTGTCTCTTGAAGCATTAAATGCCACCCCTATACTGAACAAAATAACTTGTGTCTGATGAGAGCACATGTTTCAGAAAGACAGTTGTTCTTTACTGAAAAATGCTGTTGAGTTTGTATTTTATTACTGGGATTGTAACAATAATTGCCAGTGTTGTAGTAACATATAAAGGTTGGGGGATGGAAATTTCCAAATTGGAAAGCACATATATGAAGAGAGATCCCATACGAAGAAGAACTAAGGGGAGGAGGATAATTAGAGTTACAAGATTCGAGGTGGGGGTTGTTACTGTCATATATCATCTCATGAGATTTTGTTTGCTTCTTAGGTACAAGATGCTTGTGAAGGGGACAAGTTTCTCAGACAACAGCAAAGCTGTGTGTGCAGGCTTTCTTCAGATCTATGACAGCAGCAAGAAAGAATGGCGACTGGGTAAAACCAAGGTACTTCATCATTGTGGGGCAGGGAATGGCTTTGTTCCAGCTGCAAAGAGATGGAATTGCATCTGGTGAGATTCAAGTCAGTGGAAAGGACAAAATAGTGATGACCATTTAAATATATTGGACTGTGCCACTGACCTGTAGCATCTCAAATATTTCCCATATTATGTTCTTACAGATGTGGAAGGCTTTTTGATTTTGTCTAAACTTCTTCTCATTGACCAAGTCTGATTTTGTTGTGCCTGATCTGATTTAGGGATCCAAGGAGAACAAGGACAGGTGTCATTTTATGCAATTGCCATGTGTGCCCTTAGCTCTTGCCTCTTGCACCAGGTATTTCGCTCTGCTTGGCCAACTGAAGTTCTTGCAAGAGGCAGTGAGCTGCTGCTTGGTATGTTTCTAAACTATGAAGAGGTAGCTAGATCACCAGATGCGTGACAGCCTTCTGCTGTTGAAGCTCAGCTGAGGTTTTGTGCAGTTAGCCCAGATGCTAGCATACATTTTCTAGGCAAAGGTATCCAAATGCTTCTCCCCACTTGAATAATGCAGATCTTGCTTCTGTTTTGGTGAATGTTTAACACTTGCCTAGTATAGTCTTGGTTTTTTTCCTCCAGGCAGCCAGCTGGAAATGTACTGTTATCTTTCTTTTAACAGGGAGGCAGCTGGATGTTTTAGTCTGATTTTTTTTTCAGATTTGAGACAGCTTCACTCAGATATAGATGTGAGTGTTGTGAGAAATACTGTTATAGAAATCTGGGAGTGGGAAACTATCTCTATCACAACTTTTCATGTACTCCAGTAAATTCTTCAAAGAATATTCCAAGATGGATGGTGTCCAGTGCAGACAGCATTTCTAAGTAGTGGGTATGCAATCTGTATCTAGAGCAGGCAGTGGTCTATCGAAGCATTTTTTTCCTGCATTTTTTGCCCTTAAGCCTTCAAAAAACTACTTCAGAGTATTTCCAGGGGCACAATGGAACTGGAAGTAATTCTAGTGAATATTAACATTTAATTTGTACAAGAGACAAATTAGTTGCTTTGAGCCATTATTTCTTAATGAGTGGACAGACTCTAAAGTTTCTCTCTCTATAGACTATAATGAGATCTCTCTCTCCCTTCTGAGAGCAGTGGTAATATCCCAGTTGGTAGTCTGGGCTAAGAACTCTGTAACAACCAAGGAAAACGTTGGCTGTTGCTGTGGGAAGGAGTGTTAACCTGAAGTTTCTAAGGCCTTCCTTCACATACCTGCACTGATATTCAAGAAAGAAGGTTTTATCACTTAGCTGTATTTCCGCCCTGTAATTTAAGTGTTCCCCATCTCTGATTTGGGAATCTGGTGTCTCCACACTGGTCTCAGCAAACCAGGAAATCTTTTCAGTCATTCTTGTCTCTAGTTAACCCACATTGCTTTGGTGGATGCTGGTCTCACAGCACTCTAGCGTTAAAGCCTGTGTGTGTGTGCTGCAGAGCTGCTTGTGCCTGGGAAGCTTTAGAAAGGGGTGGTTAGAGCTGGTAAATATGGAGTTTGAACTTTCTTCCCAGCATGACAAGAGATGGAAGATTGCCGGGCTACAACAAGGGCAGCAGGGAAATGCATGTGAGGACCAAACTCACCTTTTAGAGTATAGAAGGTTGTAAGCTATATAGCTGGAGTTCAGGGACTATAACGGAGTGACGACAAGCAGGAAATCCAGGCTGCTTTGAGCCCCTGGCAGCAGTAGGATCCCTTTTCTCTTTGGTCTCCATTGTGCAGCCTGAAGGCCTGAGTCTGTCTGTTTTCACTCACTCCTTGACCTGCACAAATTCTTTTGGGAAAACAATACAGTTGGTAAATTTTTTTGGGAAAAAAAAAAAAAAAGTATTTGTATTTTGCCGAAACACTGTATGTACTCTAATGTAACTTTTTTTTGACAATTCTGTCCTATAAACAACATCTTGGCTGAAGAGCTGCATGCAGCATGTTGGTAGACAGCAGTCGTTCTGCTAGGGTACTGGTTGCTGGCTGGTCTGAATATTATGGGAAGAAAGAAATTATTAAGAATGGCAGTCTTTCTATTTCTCTACAACTGAGAAGGAAAAATGAAAAGAGTTGGGAAGCAGTTGAGCCATCTTGTGTGGTTGTAGAAGTTATTTTATATCCAGCATGGTTTGGATTAGAGATGTGTGTCCTGGTAGAGGAAAACAGTTCTATTTGCTTAGATGGACTGGATGGATGCCCCATCCCTGGAGGTGTTCAAGACCAGGCTGGATGGGACTTGGAGGAACCTGCTCTAGTGGGAGGTGTCCCTGCCCATGGCAGAAGAGTTGGAACTGAATGGCTGGCCAACCCCTGGCTGCTTCAAGCTACTTTTGGCATTGCCTTGTCATTCTTGAGATAAGTTGCTTGACGTTCTTTCCCATGCTCACATGGTAGCAAACCCATTTCATTGCTCCCTTGGAGACCACTCTTGCAACTCTGCTTTTTGACAGTGCCTCCAGAAACCTGAGCAAAGCAGATGCCAAGGTAAGGCCAAGCAGAGCAGCGGTGCTTCCTTTTAGTCCCTTCCCTGCTGCCTGTATCCAGCTGTTGCACCTTGATTTTGGATGACAGAGTGCTTTGGCTGGGTTCACAGTTTAGGTGGTGCTAGGTAACACAGCCCTAGAATACTTGGGTTGATGAAGAAAGGAAAGGAGCCCTTGTTTTTCTAAAGGCTTTCAGGTAAGGGTGAAGTGAAGCTACTAGCTAAGGGGCACAGAGTGTAGGCCATTGGTCTGGAGAGGAGGTCCACTGTGTGCCCTTGCTGCCACTTTGGCTGCTGCAGGTGCAGCTGTGGGTACCCAGGTAGTGATTCTCAGCACCAGGTGAGAGCTAGCCTCGGCTTATGAAATCAGGAGTAGCTACTAGAAGGGTGTGACACGTCAATGGGGATGAAACCTAGGAAGAAGTATAAAGGGTGGGTGAAGAGCAAAGCTTATAGAAGGGGGAATACTTCCTGCAAAATGAATGGAAGGATAATTATATCCCTAGCAATTGTTTGGAGGAGGAAGGAAAAGACTCTGTGAATTAGTGCAGGGGATTGTGAAGCTTGGGAAAGGAAATGGGGGAGGAAGGGCAGGATGATCTTTGTGTTTTACATTAAGAATAGAGCAGCTGCTGTGCTGGCAATTGTCAAATTAATGTTTATAAGAGGTATTAATGTATATAAGGCAGGTTTTATCCGGTGGCGTGGCAGAGATGAGGGCTTGGATGCAAACAGGCAGTGTGATGATGGAAGAGCTTGTGCTAAGATGCCCTTGTCTTTACTGGGGATGTGCTGGGATGGAGCAGCAGCTTCTGTGCCCCTTCCCTCAGTGCGCCTGGACCTGCTGCCATACTTGCCCATACCCACAACACAGATTTCCTAAGGCTGTTTAACAAAGTAATCCTTGTGGTTAGAAGGCATTCATTTCCACATTTCAACTCACTGTTTGAAGGAGGAGGTTTCTGTAGACTATTTGGCATCCAGGTCACAGTGACCCACTTCCTGCTTTTCCAGTGTTGTCCCTAAGAATCATATGATCCCACTTATGTACACACATGGGTGCACACACAGTTACATTTGTGTCTGCTGATCTACAGGTAACCTTAACATGTTCACCATTGCACTGAGGGTGTACGCAGGCACGGAGGTTGTGTAGGGAGCACTGTGGTGCTGCACTGTGGTTTAAAACTTGGTCAGTGTCTAACAGGAGCAGATATGATAGAAGTAACCTTGTGTGTTTTGTTTAATGATTCCTTCCTCAGATGAAAGAGATCTCATGTTTGCAGAAAGTGATTGAATTATGACAAAGAAATGGCCACCTTCCAAATGATTTCCACAAGGCATCAAAAATACTTCTGGATTTGAATAAATTTTACTTGTCTTCGTCATCCAGGGGAGTCTAAAAAAAAAACCACCTCAAAATGCTTATAACTAGATGTTGTTATGTTATTTGAGATTAACCCCTTGTTCTCAAGCATGTATAGAAAACCCTACTGGATTAGAGTTGGGTCTTGTCGAACTCTGCAGGCCCCAAAGTTGGGCTTTTTTCCTCCTTCTTACTGGCCCAGCAAAATCTCTGCTCAGTAGTGATGCGATGGACTAGTGATGCAAATACTGACGGATGGAGTATTTTTTTTTTCAATTGGATGAAGATAATGGACATAGATAGTGTTTTGCTGGTTGCATTCTTGAAATGGGTGACTGCTGCTAGATTCTGGAATGTAATGGAAAGAGCAATCCTTGCCTCAAAGAAGTCTTTAAAAGCTTGTCGAGTTGACAGAGGGAGTGGATGTACAACTTGCAGGGAAAGATGCCAGCTTCATGGTTGGCAGTACCTTGATAATGAACTTTCTTTTAAGGCTACCCACGGTTACTTAGTCATTATAAAACAGCTCATTTCTTCAGGCCATCTTAGTGGAATTCCCCAGGAAGAATCTGAGTCCAGGGAAGCCACTGGCAGTGAGTACTAACTCTGGGAGAGGTTTCAGTACATGGTGGTCTTTGCAGAGGTGAAAAAAGAGCCTAAAGAAGTGATTAGGCCAAAAGCAGTGAGGGAGAGGAAGGTATGCAGAGTTGTAAGGGGAGGTAAGTGGGGAGAAGGAGAATTTGTGCAGAACACTGAACTCAATGACTGTTCAAATCTCTGAACATCCCTCTGGCCTCTCAGCATAGCCACATGGATCCAAACAAAAATTGTAAGGAGTTTTTTACTGTTTAATATGGTTCTGCAGATTGGGGAGTGTCAGCTCGCAGCCTGTGCTCATGGCAGCACTTTAACCAGCAGGGCAGCACTTCCCTGGTGTAGTCCATTCCGCTGCTGGCCCTGGCAGTGATTTAGTCCATGTCAGGCGGCAGGTCACACGAGCAGAACCACATGGCAGTTGCTGCTGTGACTGCAGCTTGTATGGATATACCTTAGCCAACTTAAATCCAGGCTGGTTACTGCTAGCAGTGTGTACTCACAGCACCGTGGAGCTCCATGCAGGCTGCACTCCATCTCAAAAAGCAAAGCATTTCTCTCAGCCATTCCTGCTGAACTCTGTGCTAACATAATGCAAGCCAGCTGATTTAAAGTAGCTCAGATAAGTCATCGAAATTCCTGTAAACATGCCGTTATCTTGCTTGTATCTCAGTCCTTTTGTCTCTAAGATAGCAGCCTCATCCCTCACACAAGCATTTAACACTGAGTAGAGGTTTGAAACACAGGTGATGGAAGATGCTTGAGAACTAAAACAGTGGAGTAATATTTGGAGACCTGTTTCCCCTAAGGCACTCTGCACTGCTGAACTTGCTCAGCGAGGAAACATCTCCACCTCAGAGTTTCTGGAGGTTGGTGGAAGGCTTCAGCTTCCACCCAGAGCTGGTGGAGAGGGTGCTCAGCTTTGCACCTCGACAGGGATTCTGCTTTCTGCTGTCTTCCACTATCCAGGACTGCTGTTAAAATTGCTTCCTGGCGTCTAGAGACCTGAACGTTCCTCCCTTTCCTTGAAAGGCGGAGGAGTTCCTCTGCCAAATATTTAATCTCCCAGGCAGGTACCGGTGCCTGCTGCGGAGAGGTACCGGATCGTGCAGGGAAAGCCGCCAGCCGGGAAAGAGTTAATCCCAGGCACAAGCCCGGGCTCTCCTCCTCCCTCCTCTTTCCCTCCTTCCTCCGCTCCCTCCCTCTGTCTCTTTTTAAGTCTTGACCACAGAGTGAGGGCGGCGGGGGTTGGGCCGGGAGTTCGGCCCATGCCGCCGCAGAACTTTTCCCCGGTGCGGTGAGCGGGGCGCGGCGGGGCGCGGCGGCGGCGGCGGGCACCCCGTGCCGGGCACCCGGGGATGAAACCTCCCGGCTCTCCCGGGGACTGACTTCTTTCCTCTCTTTGTGTTTATTGAAACTCCTCCCCGTGGCGTCAGGTTTTCCTGAAGGAAGCTCTCGAGCAGAAGCTGGAGAAGGATCGGGAAGAGGAGTTGAGGAAAGCCGCTGTAGTCATCCGAGCCCACGTCTTGGGCTACATGGCAAGGTCAGTGCTGGGGCTGCCCCACCGTCCCTCTGCTTGCCTGCCTGGGTTGCCCCGACCCCCTGCTTTGCTCTCTGGTCCCCTCGCATCCTCCCCTTCTTCCCCTCCTGTATTCTGGGGGGAGCTGCAGTATCTGCCCTCCCTGCTGGCATCACTTCTGCTGAAACCGTTCTGCACCTTTGCCACCTTCTCTTCAGTTCTGTGCACACTCGCACCCTCCCTCAACCCTGTTCAGCAGGCTTCTGCGGGGACGTCTGTACCCATTGCTTGCCTCCGATGACACCTTTTCCTTGCCCTCAGGGCTCTCCTGGCTGAGCCCCACCTACACTTTGGGTCCCCTCCTTTTCCTTACGCCTGTCAACTCTGCTTTCTGCTCCCCCTGCAAATCACTTCTTCCTCACTCGCAGCTCTGCCTTTGCTCACCCTCTTTCCTCGCCCTGCCTGTTTGCCTCGTGATCTCCCTCTCCTTTTAATTAACTCTTCAGAATTGGTTTTAGGCCAGCTTTGCACCAGTAATCTCCTCTTGCCGCTCCCTTTTGCACCTGACCGGAGGAGGGTTGGGAGAACCAACTGCAGACAAACCGCCCCTCGCAGTCAGTGTAACAGCTGACTCCTTAATGGCTGTGGCATGCACACTTAATCCCAGTAAGATGCTCTTTCCTGGCTGGTCTGTGCTCCAGACACCTGTCAGTCAGGCGTGTCAGGAGGTGAAATCCCTGGCCAGCAGAGCTATTCCAGCAGTCGCTCTTTTTAGAGCTCCAGTTAGGCCAGGTAGCTCATTTTTTGCACTGGGATATGTGTGCAAGGGTCGTGCCTTGCCAATGTGGAATATCAGCAAAATACACATTTGGTCTCAAGGGCTTTTACTCATTTATTTATTTCCCTCTAGGAAGACAAATGAGCTAGCTCTATTGTTTGTACATGAGATTGCAAGTTCTTTGTGTCAGGGCCTCTGCTCTGTTTTACTTTGTGTCTACCAGTTGGAGAGAGGAGTAGGGATTAGCACAGGAAAATTGATTTTTCTGGGAAACATCATCGCAGGCAAACTGGATTACTGCTTTTCTGAGTTCCTGGGAAGGTAGCTGCTGCCCTGCAGGGCTGTGATGGAGACATCTTTGCAGTAGTGATGATGTTGGCTAGGAATCTTGTGGTCCTCCAGTCTCCACTGATATGAATTCCTTGTCCCACATGTTGCTCTTCTGAGCCTCAACTTTAGAAACAAGCTGCCCTTCTGCAGCCAGAATGAAAATCCTCACAAGCAGATAGAGGTGATGGGTCTTTGCAGAGGAGAACAGTGAGTGAGGAAAGAGCTAGGGAGGGAGACTGGAAGACTTTTCTGTGAAGAGTTTTCAGTTGCACTGCACCTGTATTGTAGAAGGTCCAGCAACAGGGAGTTCGTCTGGGCAAGCAGTGAATGGTCTGCAAAGAGCTGTGCGGAGGTCAGGAGCACCAGTGTGCGCTGCTTTAAGCTCGATACCATTTCTCTTAGTTTTGCAAGGCATAGTATATTTGAATTCATATAATCTCATGCAAAGCAGGTTGGGGAAGAAGGGTACATATACCACAGGGAGGATTTTACTGGTTTCTCCCCCTTTGTGAACTTGTTCTGTGAGGCTGGAGAAGTAGTCCTAAGGGTAAGAACGTTTTCTGTGCTCTGATTCCCTGCAGCCTGCTATCTCTGACTGATCACAAAAACGTGAGACAAGAAAATCAAGCCATTCAAATGACCCCATTTTTTCATAGCTAATCTGTGGGACTCAGCTGCAGGTAACAGCTTCACCAGCTACAACTCATCTAACTGTTCCCAGGCTTGCAGGATCCTTGTACAGATTTGGCTGTCCCTGGATTCTGTAGGACCTTATCGTTCAGGGGAAAAGAGAGTAGGAAATTACTCCATAGCCCTGTGTTCTCTAGTCCTTGGAGGCATAACTGATAACTACAGCTCATCAGCAGAATAATTAACTAAATTCTAAATGCGGCATTCGAGCCTTTGCAGCCGCCCCACCTTCTCTTGTGATAGATGGTCAGGATGTTTCCCAACTCCTTGGCATGGGCTACGGGTTGAATTTCTTTGGCCAGTGCAAGAGGGTGAGTGGAAGGCCGAACCAGGGGAATGAAATGCACGGCCTGTGCACAGCAATTCAGCTGAAGGGCGTCTGCAAGCTTGGCTGCGGTCATGAGGAATGAGGGGGCACTTCAGCCTGGCAGATGAGGAGGCAGAGCCGGCCCGTAGCTGGGCAGGGCTTGGCACATGTTGCACTTGAGAAGAGTTTCTGGCAGATGCGTTTTGTAAAAGTCAGAGTGCCCTTTCTGATGCACTTGTATCTGCCTTGGCAGAAGGTGCGTGTGCAGCTGTTCACACCCCATGTACAGGGCGTGGGGAGGGCAGCAGGAGCCGGGGTGAGGGGACTGCAGCCCAGGAGCAATTTATCTGACACCTCCCACTTCTTACCACCTCTTCCCTTTCCTCTTCTTTTCTTTGTGCTTCCTCCCTTTGACTTAATACTTACAGAAAAGAGTGTGACCTCTGCACACTACTGCTATTAGCATCCCTCTCCTGATGACAGGCTGACATTACCTGATGCGGAGGGAGGTGGGAAGCTGTCAGCATGGTTCCTGTTGCCATTTGAAGGGGGGTTGATCACCAGGAAGGGAATTTTGAGGTGTGTCTTTTCCTCAAGGGGTTGCAGGAGGTCTGTGGGAAGGATATGCAAGAATACTGTGCTATTTCGAGCGTGCTTTCTAGGACTGTAAGACCTCACAGGATTATTGTAGCCTGTTGGCCCAAGATCCTGGGTAACACTCACATAGGATTTCCATCTGCAAATTCTGTTTCAGGTTAAAGAAGGTTTTGATTGTAATAGTACCAATGATTATTTCCCTACAGCAAGATCTTAAGTTTTCTAAATACATTGAATTACTTTAAAGAATGTCTACTTATTTCCAGACTGAATAGACTTAGCTTCAGCTCAGTGAAACCTTGTTTTTTCCCCTGTTGGATGAACAGAGATGCCACCCAAAGCTGTGGGTACTTTGGGAACAAGCCTTTCCTTAGCCTTCACTTTCTTAAGGTTGTGGAGCAAACGCCCTCTTTCTATAAGCCAGAATTTCTGGTTCCAGTCCTGCTTCTTTAGAAATCACTTGACTGTCTAAAATTGTTCTTTGAATGGAAGCGCTGACACTGAGCAGAGGATAGAAGTAGCAGTGCAGGCACCTTCTACACAGGATTTCTACTTGCAAGTATGAGATTGTGTTGGGAGTTTACGTTCACCTGCTGATGCCAGTGGCCTCCAAATCCTTTTTTGACTTGCTGCTTCCTAACATAATTACACATCAAGTCTGTCTGGCCTTTCCTTCTTCCAATAGAAGACTTTATGTTTGGCTCTTTTGAATTGTTTAATGTTTGCTTGAATCTAGCTTACAAATTGATCCAGATTACTGTGTAATAGTAACCCTTTCGTTATTCGCCCAGTTTGTCTATCATGCACAAACTTCTACCAGTCACTTCTTTTTTTTCAGATTCTTGACAAAACTATTCTGTAATGCAGAGGCAAGAACTGACTTTTCTAGAACTTCAGTAGACTACAGAAATACTGAAATGATGACTCTTTTCTTTTGGGACTCTACCATGTTTTTTTTTGTTTTAAAGTTCTGCAGAGTTGCTTTTGATATCCTTATTGTTTAAGCAAGATGGTGTGCAATATGTGCTTATGTGAGTCTGTTACAATGTTACATTCAGCAATCAATATTATACTATCACTGTGTTTTCCCTCAGACAATATGAAATTAATGTGACCAGATCTATTTTTGCCCCGTTTTGACTTTTCCTAAAGTAATTTGCTTTTGGCCACTTAAAAGATGGGGCAATATGGGATACAATATTCTCTTACATTCTTTTATAGTAAGGCCATTTGTATGTTTTTATTGTAATAAAATCAAGCCAACTGTACAGTGAATGTGTGTGATGTGCAATGCGAGGAGACTTTGGGCCAGTGGATCTTCTCTTTCCACATGCCAAATATCTATTCTTCATCCTCTCAGTGTCTTCACGAAGGTAGGTGCCCATGGAAACAAACGAGTGGTAGATACAGGAGTGAGAACAGTGAGGAGAGTATGATTTACGGGTAGTGTCAGTAGAGGAACAGAAATCATGTCATTTCTGAGCAATATTTTTTCCAAATTTGTCTTTCTGTGGACATGGTAAAGTTGGCCAATATACCAGGGCACAGGAAATGCAACGGAGGTATCGCCTCATGGCACATTCAGTGTCTGGTTCTGTTTTTAGGAAGAAGTATCGGAAGGTGCTAGCCAGTGTCGTTGTCATCCAGAAGAACTACCGGGCGTACTTCTGGAAGAAGAGCCTGCAGCAGCTGAAGGCCTCTGCCATCACCCTGCAGAAGCACTGGCGCGGCCGCCTGGCTCGCAGCCTCTACCAGCACCTGCTGCAACAGGAGCTCAGGCACAAGCAGGAAGCCGAGGAGAGAAGGAGGCGAGAAGAGGAAGAACAGATCAGAAGAGAGGAAGAGGAAAGACAATGGCAAGAAGAGGAGGAGCGTAGGAGGAAACAGGAAGAGGAAGAGGTGAAGGAAAGGTACAAGATGGTATCTTGCACTCACAGTTCCCGAGGTGTAAAATCATGGGTCTGGGGCACTGACGTGATGGTGACTCTTGAACAGTGTCCCAGTGCCAGGGGGCTGAGCTGGGATGGGCTGTGGGCAACTCAGAAAAGCAGAGTGGAAAAGGAGTGTCCTGCTTCCTTAGGAAGGTGTATTTGAACCTCTGATTTTCAGTGTTTATCTGCTTTGGAATATACACGAAAAAGGCAGTTTGACTGATGGGACAGAGAAGCGTCATTTTCTTGTTGCCTTTGGAGTGGTAAAGGAAGCATTGTGCAGTCTTCCAAAATCTGGAGGGATTAGCAGTGTGAGGAAGTGCCAGAGTTCATGTGTACCTTGGTGTGTCCAGTGAGCTGGGTGAGAGAGCAAGGTGGGCAGCACACCTCTGCTGCTGCTGCACTTCTTACACTCAGGAGAATGCATGTGCTCTCACTGCTCCTGCTGCTCTTTCTCTCTCATCAGGGATACGGATGTGTCAAGAGATCAGGAGGCAAAAGGAAAAGCTAATGTGAAAAAAGAGGTGATTTGTGACCAGCGACAGTATGCCTATTGAGAATCCTGCACCTCAAGCATCATTTACTGTTCGCTCCATGGTTACTTACATCCTATCCATACTAGGCGGGTCTATAATCTTTTGTTTTAAGAAGCATAAAGCTGCGACTATGGGATTATTGTGTAAATTTGAACAGATAATCCAGTGACATTTCAAGTTTTTCATAAATAGTTGGTAACATATCTTAGAGGCTTTCATTATGTACTTGTCCGGAAGTTGGATCTTGGCAGGCTAATGTGTGTGACAAGCATCAGAAAATTCTAAGGTTAGAAGCCTGTCACAAGGAAAAGAGACTGCCTGTGGTTTCATTGGAGACTGTTGGGTGATACATTTGCTGGGGCAAGACATGGAGTCAGTGACATCAGTGATGAACAGTTTGGTCGAGGAATTTGTTGAACAGCACTGAAGGTTCCGTTTTATCAATGTGTCAGTTTTCAACAACAGCCTCATCAGCAACACGAAGCTGTACGAGTTCAGAATGTCAGTAACTAGTTTGTAGATACTGAATGCCACAGTCGCTCTCTCAGGTCTGCGTCCTTCATTGTGCTAAGAGGAGTTTGTCCCTACCTAGTTTTAGATAAAAGGTTCTATTTAGCTTATTTGTTGTAGAGTGTTTCCGCCCCTGCCCTATAGTTCCCAGCCCATGAAAGATGAGTTGAACTCAGCATCATTGTGAAGAAGTGTCAGTGCTTCTAGAAATGAGGTGAACTGCTCATTTTTCTTTCACCTTCTACTCAATGTCAAGTGGCTTTATTCAAAGTGAGTAGCCAAAAAGGTACTTGGCTAAATCCAGAATCTGCCTCAAAAATGAGGTGGAAGTCCACAGAAATTGCAAATCAGTAAATGTGCTGAGAACTAGGAAAAAAAACCCAACACACATGGAGAGACAAAATTAGAAAGACCAAGTTGCAAACTGATCTATAACAAACTCAAAGCTGGGATGCAATAATTGAGAATATGCTGTTAGTAAAAGGGAGGCATGGAGCAATTTGGTCTACTGTTCAACAGGAAGAAAAAAAACTGTTGTTGAGAAAACTGAGTTATTTCTTTCTTTTTTGTATGCGTGTCTTCCCCTAAAGGTTTAGTTGCTGGACACTAAATACAATTAGCACAGATATGAAAGAATTCAGGACCTAGCAGGGAAGTAAAATGTTAGAGAATGCTCAGATGAATCAGATTACAAAGAAGCCGTCCAGACTTGGTAAAATTAATGTTTGGGTACTTCAAGAACCAGCTGAAGCCATTTGAATCAGTAGCTGTTCTCTTTCATCTCCTTTGTTGTTAGCAATGGAGTTTCCATAAAACTGGAAAATTTCAAACATAATCTAAAATGGGAAAAGGAAGAAGGAGGGAATTGTGGACCAGTCAGCCTAACATCAGTTTCAGGAAGATACTGAAACAAATAATGGAACAGTTGTAAATGCTTGTTTAAAGGAATTAAGAGCCAATGTGGATTTCTGAAGAACAAATGGCATTAAAGTCATCTGTTTCCTTCTGCGATAGGTTATGACATGCCTTGTGGATAGGGAAAAGCCATAGAGCGTAGGTAACTTGACTTTGGGTAAGCAGAGAGTAGGTAAGGGCTTTGACATGTTACAACAATACTCTAAGACACTGTAAGGAATATGGTTTGGAAAAAACTAAATGAAGCAAGACGAGGATTTATGGTTTTACTGCCTTGTATTATTGCATTTTAATTAGTAAACAATAGAAATTTTTTGCTAAATAGGAGAGAACTCTTGGATGGGATTATTCCATGGTTTGTACTGGGTATGGTACTAGTGCAATGTTTTCATAATAAGTTGGATGAGGAAATACGAGTATTCTTACTAAATTTTCAGATAAAACTGTGTGGTGAGTGGCTATAAGGATATAGCTAGGCAAGGATATATCTAGGCAGGAATACAATTCCAATAATTTTGGCAAATTAAGGAAATGGTCTGAGAAAGATAGGATAGCATTCAGTAGAGACACATGCAGATCTACAGTCCAGAATAATCAAATGCACAGAGAGAGAAGGAGGAATGCCTGCTTCAACAGCAGGAAGAAGGTCTGGAGGCTAAGCTAAGTATTAGTCACCAGTGTCATGCTGTGTGAGAGGAGAAGGCAAATGCCGTCTATAAACAGAATTGTTTGTGTAAAATGTGGGGGATGATTCTTCTGTTCCGCTTGGCACTGGTAGGGCTTCACTTGCAGTATTGTCCCTAAGTTTTGGGTATCCCATTTCAGGAAGAGTGTGGGTCAGTTGGAGATGGATGGAAAGCAGCAAGAAATATCACTTGTCTGAAAAATGCAAGGAACAGTTACAGACTTAGTGTGTAGACTGTAGATGGTATTCCTGATTTGTTTTAAAATGGTTCTGCTTCTTGAACCCTTATATTATCTGAGGCAGTTGTTTAACTCATGACTGCTGTTAGACATCTTTCAGTAGAGTTGGAACCATCTGGATCTCACTTATGACAGCTTTCATTTATAAACATTTCCTTGATTCTTTTTTTTCTTGAGAGAGAGAGAACTTGCAAGAGTGAGAGCTTTAAGGACTTTGTGACTTGCAGCTGCAGTTTAGAATTTGGCTGGGAAAAGCTGCAGGGCCTGGGAAATAAATATTGTTGCCCTCCTGTTCTATTTGGGATTGAATTATAGATTTGGAAGTTACCACAGCCAGTCTGAATTTAGATGTATAGCGGTTGCTGCAGGCAGACTCTTCCTATCCTTGCTCCCTTTGCATGACCCTGGCATTTGGCTTTCTACTAGTTCAGTTACTTGTAGTGTGCTTGCTATGGGGAAACTGGCCATAGTGACAGGTTTCCATTGGAGTACAACCTTTGTGATCTGGGTTGAGACACAGCACCCTGTGACAGTGTTTTTTCCTCTACTCATGTTTACTAACAAACTCTGACTCTTGCAGCCTTTACTAGTAAACTCTGTTTCGCATGTCACTGGGAAATTATACAAGCTGGAGCACCCAGGTCTTCAGTGCAGAAAGTCCTGAGCTTAGTCATTTCCCAAAGTACAAAAATTTGATAACTTTGGGGAGCTTTAATATAGTAAAAGCAAAACAAAACACAAATTCAATGCTGATATTAAAATAATTCCATTCGGTTTTATAAAAAAACAAACACAGTTTCCTGATATCTGTCAATTAGGCTTGTACAACCTCATGTAATAGCCACGGATGTATAGTACTTCAGAAGATTGTATTTACATTTATTATGAGTCTAACTTATGTGTCTTTCTGTCACTGTTTCCAATGTCCTTCCTAGTATGTTCCAACTAATCCAATTTCCTGATTGATCTGAGAGTTAAGTGCACGGGGAAAATCTGTTGTATCCACAAAGGTCATGCCAACCACAGAGAATTGGATTTTTACTAAATTACAAAAGCTTTTAAATCAATCTTAAAACAGGTAGCTTATTTTAACCTTATCCGTGGCAGGATGATATGTCCATGTAATTCAAAAAGCCTTATGTAGGAGAACTGGGTCTGTTTTTGACTATTGTGTCTTGTTTTTAACAGAGAAAAGGAGCAACTGAATGCGCCACTCCAGGTGCCTCAGGTAAATTATTCTTTTCCTATGTCTTTGAGTATCTGTGAAGGGTCCTTCATTGCTTACACTTCGCCTGGAGCTACTATTGTTATTGCAGCAACACTATTTAAAAAATGGGGTTTGATCACTGAAAACCTGCAGGTGTTTGGCTTTGGCAAAGGTACGTGGAGTTAATAAAGTTGGGGTTATTTTTCTCAGGGCTCAAGTACCAGCTTGCTTAGTTCTGATTTGAAAATTTCTATTGAGTGTGCAGCATCCTTTTTTATCTCTACTGCTTGAGCTTATTACATGACCTTGTGATGTGCTGCACTGTGACACAGTCTGTTTTGCTGGATTGTTGCCTGTAACAGCCAAAATAAGAGTGCAGATGGCTGCTACCATAGCTAAAATAAAACCTTTGTAACTGATCTAATTGTTTGTTGGTACTTGATACATCAAAGAGCAGACCACCTACTCCGAGGTGTGTGAAAACAGCAGTATATCTTATTTCTCTTCCCAAATCACTTGTTCCCCGATCTCAGGCCAGCTCTGTTCAGGACAGATGTCAGATTAGAGTATAAAAATGCACATGTCCACAAGTGAGAATGAAGTAGAGAACAAACAACAGGGTAACTGTAAATAAAACAATGATTGTAGCTTAAATGGGCCAGTTCATTGGCTGCATTGTCATACTTCTATCAGGAAGTACATGAAATCCTTGTGGAATTTATTTTTGTTTTCTTTTCTTGTGCGCGTATGTTTTCAGCATCCTCCGTGGAGGGGAGAGTGGCTTTATCTTACAGCTAAATGTCAGTGAAAGTTACCAGTATCTTCCGTCTTCTAATTATTGTGTACTTGCTATAAATTTCCTGTTACTTCAGTGTGAAGAATAGAGGAAGACAGAGTCTTCAGCAGCCAGCCAGCCATCATTCATCAAGTGATGCTAAAGAATGGCAAGAAGTTCCATGTGGAACTTTGGTGGGGTGGGATTGGGATGGAGACAGTCCTGCTTCATTGCAAATATCCCTTCCAGACTTGGATTCTTATGGTCAGACCCCCAGCTCAGGAAGCAATGAAATCTCTAAATCTTTTAATGAATTTCTGGGAAATCTTGAGCTCTTAAGCAGGCTGCACCTATATGTATTCATATATAGTTCCTTTCTCCTGTATGTGTGTGTGTGAAAGTTCAAAAAGAGAGGATGGACTTTCAGAATGCTTTTACACAAATTGTAGTGTACAAAGGGCCGTCACGTGAAGAGCAGACAGAAAGGCTCTTCCAAAAATTCACTGAGGCCAGTGAAATACTTTACACAATTCAGAAAGGAGGTAGGTTGCTGAAAAAAATGAGGTACCGGAAGATCTAGTAGTTCTTTAGCATTTTCACCGTGAACAATGGCAAATGCTGATCAGAAAAGCAGAGGATGATTAGAGTCACCTTTTTCCAGATGGGAGGTAGAATCATAGAGTGGTTAGAGTTGGAAGGGACCTTGAAGATCATCAAGGTCCACCCCCCCTGCCGTGGGCAGGGGCACCTCCCACTAGACCAGGTTGCTCAAAGCCCCAGCCAGCCTGGCCTTAGACACTTCCAGGTACAAGGCATAGGAAGAATGAAAGGTCTAGGCAAGGAAAACGAATAGGTTGTAGCTGCTTTAACACTCTTATAAATTCTTTTAGGTGGAAGCGGTAAAGACTGAAGAGGTAGATATTCCCCTGCAAGAAGAAGAGAGACGTCAGATGGAGGAGATCTTAAGACTGGAGAAGGAGATTGAGAAGTTGCAGCAACAGAAGGAGGATCACATGTCTATCATCTGTGACAATACCAGGAATGAAATCAATCGGCAGCGAGAAGAGGAGATCCAGAGGCTGGAAAAAGAAGCATCTAGGGTGGCACAGGAGTTCTTGGAGCTGCTGGATTTTGGCAATCTGGATGAAAGCGTGCAGAATTTAGAGCACTCACTTTCTAGTGAGGGAACGCTCAACGTTGATTGCAGCCTGGTGGCACCACTAGCTGAGGAAGAAGTGGATGAGGGTTTTCATGCTGATGATGAAGGACAACCAGCTTCCAGTTTGGTGGTCTTGAATCAGCATAGCACAAGAAACAGCAAAAACTACTCAGAGGAAGGTGCAAACACAAGCTTTCCAATTCTCCAGAGGGAAGTGGGAGAGGTTGTCCCTGCTACAAGACAACCTGTGGAAAGAACTGCTAGCCCCAAAGAGCAGAGAGCTTTATCTGACCCAGCAGAAAGCATGCACAGCACTGTCTCAGATACTCAGAGTAACAGTGGAGAGGTGGGAGAGCCAATCTACACTTCTCCCCCAGATGTGGAGTCTGACTATGATCATGAGGAGTTTGATGGCTGTGGAGATGCAGGTAGTGCCTCAGCTGAGCCTCTGAATGGTGAGGAAGGTCTGAGGCACTCCCATGGTACCAGCCTGGACTCCAACCGTGGCAGCCTGGACTCGGTAAGGATCCCTCCCTAATTTCTCCAGACATTAGTGTGACTTTATAACACCCTTGCCTTTCCAATGTATGCCTGCTTGCTCTGGGCAGTGTTACCAATATATAATTCCCTCTTACATCAATAGTCAGCTAGGATTATTATTATATATTGTTATTATAAAGGAAAAGTCAGAAACAGGCTGGACACCAGAGGGCTTGTGTCTGTCCAGTGTTACTGGTACACAACCTAGTACATAAGTACCCAGGCTATTTTAGACTTTTTTTTGTCGCCATATATTAATGTAGCACCCTTTAGGAAGACTGAAAGCAGGGAACTGTTACCTTATAGGTGTATGTTCTACCTTAGAGAGATTTCACAGAAGTAGCCTGAGCTTCTAGTGGACAATCACAAGAGGAAATGAGAAAGGCTGGGGTTTGATTTGTTTCCATCACTAAAACTTCTCTTCTTCCCATGCGGTTACTGTTCAGAGTCAAGGGTTTATCTTCAGCCACTGTGTACCAGTTAAGCTATTCAGAGGCTTGAAGAAATTTCTGTGCTGGTCCAGGCTGTGTCCTGGTGTGCAGGGACAATGATAGGGTAGTAAAGCTGGGCTGTTAGCCTCGCACTTGAGGCATCTCAGCTTAGATCCCACACTAGGCTCTGGGCTTCCTGAGTGCCCTCAGGCTCGTTGCTTAATAATGAAACAATAAATCCCCTTGCAGAACAGGATGTCAGATAAGCCCTTGTAAGATTGTGAGGAGTTCAGGTGTGAAGCCAATGACAGCCATAAAAATACTTCAGATAAATGATGTCCCTGAGAACTTGAGCTACAAAATATCTTTCAGAAAACTATTGATTTTTTTTTTTTGAAGGAATTCAGCTTACTTCCTTTGCTGTTTTTTTCCAATATGCTGGTTTTGACCCTTTTTAAAAAGTTGCATGGTTTTTCCTGTTTGCATTTCCCTAGTGTCAACTGCCAGACATTGGGATTTTTTATGATGCGATCTGCTTGAGTAAAGGTACCTTCTCTGTGGGCAGGTACTCGCAGATCACTGTCAGGTAACCTTCAAGTCACGAATCATTCTGTCACAGCCTAGGCCAGTTTCTATCATTCTTTTTAAAAGGTAAATAGAAGCGGAGGATTTTATTGAGCTCCTCAGTGAGTAAGACGCCTGAAAAATCTGGTTGATACTGTGTCATGGCATGAGCCACAGGAAGGGGTGACTGCAGCTGGGTCAAGATCCCATCAGTAACTGCTGATCCAAGAGTACCTGCTTTTTGAAACTTAATGGCAGGAGAGGGAGAATGAATGAGTGGAACAAGAATGAGACAGAGGAGAAAGTGAGAGGGGTCACAGAGAGAGGACAGAAGGGAAAATGAAAACAAGCAGCATGCATCTGAGGAAGGAAAAGGTTTAAGAAGCCGAATTCATTAGTATTAAATGAAAAAAGCTGATTAAAGGGCGTCGTATTTAAAGTAAAGGAAATTATATGGCAGTATGGGATTTCATGTGTCAAGTACCTTCTTAGGGCTGAGAGCCATTATCTAGTTGGAGAACAGGAATGAGTAAATACTATACTATTATTTCAGTAATTTAGCTCTTTGGTTTTAGGGTTCATTTATCCTGGAATGTGCTGTTTTTCCTAATCAACCCGATGCAAGACATTTCCTTGCTGGGGTTAGATTAGTGCTCTGTCTTGTCCAGCATCTTGGCATGTCTGCCAAAAAAATCAGAAAAATCCTCCAAAATGAAAAATTCTCTCTTAATCCCACTAAATCAGATTTTGGACTTTGGCCTCTGCCTTGAAATGGGGAGGTTTATTACTGCAGGTAACTGGAGTTTTCTAGCCGTGTCCACCACCGAATGTCACTTTTCTGCTATGAAAATTCCATGCTCTGGAGACTCTTGCTTTAGGCATTAATGGGTAAGCTGACAAGCCTCTAGTTTTACTGTATTGCTTTTTTTGTAAAGGGAGAATGTGTCGTTTTGCACCTTCTGATCATGTGCCTTCTCCAGACTTGGCTCTACTCTTCCTGCGACCAGGAGAACCCAAGTAGCCTGTATTCCTTCTTTTCTTTTTAGTTTCTGGAGAGTGAAGAAGAAGTGGATGTTTACATTGATACAGATGAAGAGTTTTGTAATGGACGAGTTACTATCTTCAATGGCTCAGGACCACCCTATTTTCACAGCTATCTCTACATGAAGGGTAAGCAGCTTTAGACAAACCCATGGAAGAATGAAATCTAGAAAACCTGCTTTCCTCTTCTGTTTCTCTAGAATCATTATCTTCATCTGCTCTTAGTTCTCTTTATTCTCTTTTTCTTTTTTTAAAAATAATATTATTTTAATTAAAACAAGCAGATAAAACAAAAAGCTAGGAAGTGGATGGCGGGGCGGGGAAGTAGACTGGTTATCTTTGCCACTGAGACCTAATTGTGACCACTTAGTATGGGCTTAAGTGACTCATTCTGAGCTACAAACCTGAAGACAATACAAAAATATTTGACTAATGCATGTATTTCTTTATTTTGTGGGTTTTTTCACTCATTTGTTCTGGTTTTTTCCTCTGCCCAAACTTAAGCTTGACCTTGTTCCTCTCCCTCAACTCCTTTGTTTCATGTAGGAGCTGAAGTGGCAACTCAGTGTCCATGAAACAGGATCAGAATGGAAATGTGGCTGTCCTTGCATGTCTGATGAAATCTTGCTCCTTCACTTTGCAGGAGGTCTCATGAACCCGTGGAGGCGGCGCTGGTGTGTTCTGAAGAACGAGGCCTTCATGTGGTTCCGCACCAAGCAAGAGGCGCTGAAGTCAGGCTGGCTCTATAAAAAGGGTGGAGGCATGTCAACACTTTCACGCCGCAACTGGAAACGCCGTTGGTTTGTGCTTCGAGAATCCAAGCTGATGTACTTTGAGAATGATAGTGAGGAAAAGCTGAAGGGGACAATTGATATCAGAAAGGCAAAGTGAGTGAAGAAGTAAATCCTTTTGATCCTTAGTATTCACTCTTCAAGTACCCAGTGCTGTCAGTATCTGCCCAGTGCTGCTGTGTACCTTCCATGGACCTAGGAGAATCAGAAATATAAGGGAAGGGAAAGACAACTAGAGCTTCTAGTTCTTCTCAGGAGGGAGGCTGGCATTACTTGGTAATTCTTTTTCCAGTCTTGCATTGCATAATCTGGCAGAAGCTCTTTCCAAGCCATGGATGGAGCCAGACCAGGAGGGGTGGATTAAGTGCATACCCCATGCATGCTCCCCTACCCTGACTTCATCTGTTTCCTGGCTTCTCCAGGCATTTCACTGAGGCAGTATGAAGCTCACAGTGGGATTTGAATTTGGCAGCATGTACTATGCCTTTTCCTGAGCACTGAATGCTCTTTTTGCTACAATAGCCAGTTACTCAGCTCCTGCTCTAAGAAAGAGAGACTAATCACCTATTAGCATTATGTGGGTCTGTAAAGTGTCAAAAAGAGCAGCACATCCCACTTGGTGAACAGCCCTCTATGTCAACCTCCCTGTTATCTCTTCTTCTATCTAGAGTACTGGTGTCTTGAAGAAAATCCATTTAACACCCTTAGCTTTGCTTTTGTAGTAGGTTAACAGTACAAATCTTTTTAACGGGACCCTAAAAATGTTAATGTATATTGGAGGAATTTTGTGTTTCTGTTGGATTTACAAGCCATCTAAAACAGTGATTTCTCTTCTGTGTGGTGGATGGTATGATGTGAAAAAAACATTGACCAGATGGAATTTATGCCTGTGAAAGTTTTTCAGTTTTGGCTTTGTGATTTGCTGTGTTCCAGGGAGATTGTGGACATTCATGAAAAGGAGAATGCCTTGGACATTGTGACAGAAGACAGAGTTTATCACATTGTTGCAGAGTCACCTGAAGATGCCAGGTATAAGCGGGAGCTCTGTTATGTTTGTTCAGACAGTGCAGGTCTGACCCAAGTACTCATGGGAGAGCCTGGGAAACTCAGTCACTTCCCTTTTGCTGCAGAAAAGAGGGGATTCATTCCAGAGTGGTATTTTGTGCTTACTGGGAGGTACCACACCTACTCTGGGGACTCTTTGGAGCTGCTGAGACGGTGGTTCAGCCTGTCGGTCAGTCACAGGACTGCCACCTTCTTATGTGGCTGTGAGCACGCTGAATACAAGGGTTACTTCAGGAGACACACAAAACCTTAATATAAACTGGAACATCTAATAGCTGATTTATTTATTAAATGGAATCTTGAATCAAACAAAAAGTCTATTCATGTTGTCTGTAAATGATTGCAAGAGCAGCTGGGTTTTATCCAGGAGACAGAGAAAAGGCTGCAGCTTATCGGAGTCTGTAGTGTCATCTGATAAAATCTTCCCAGTGCAGAGCAAACAAATGACTCATGTCCTTCCTTCTTGGTGTCCTGGCCAGACAGTGGGAATCAGTTGTTTGAGGGCAGGTTGGACAACCTGTTCTGGCTATGCAAAGCCAAGTTAAGAGGTTACTGTCCCTATCTGCTCATGTCTTACCGCTTTTCCCACTTTTACCAAGGCTTCTGTGCTCTCAGCCCAGCCAGTGTAACTGTTTCTCTGATCTACTTTAATCTGATTCTGTGAAGTTGTAGCAAATTGTTATTTCATTTGAATTTAGAGAGAGGAAGGGGGAAACTGTTTGGATGCAAAAATAAATTAACAGAAATTGAGTAAAGAACAGCCACATGAACAAGAAACAGGCAAATTCAAGGGGCAGTAGCTGGAGAAATAGTAACTTTTTAACCCGGAACTTCCACAACTGGAATGGCGATGCCCTAAGATAACACTGCAGAATTGCAAGGCAAGTGTAAACCAACTGTGGCCTCTGTCAATGCCCTGTCAGCCTCTGCTTTGAGGGAGAAGAAAGCACTAACGCTTGCACTAGCAAAGGGCAGAGTAGCAGATGTCATAGAGTATCCAATTTGAGAATCCTCCATGAAGTCTAGATGTTTGCGGATCTCACTGGAAGCTGCAGATAAGAATCTGCTTGTTTTGCAACAGAGATTAGCCTCCAGATATGTCTATAACGAGAAGCCCTTTCATAGACAAGTAACTCCAAATTAACTTATAATAAAACCCATGATTAATTGACAGCCATATGACTTTCAAGTTTATGAGCAGATCAGAGAGAGACTAGTTAAGAAGGCTCCTGGGCGTCTCTAGGACTCTTGTCTGGGAAGATTCCCAACTGACCCTGTCTTTTTAACTGCTGTATGCTCTTCTCAGTCTGCTGACGTGCTCCCTGGTAAGGCCACTGCCTGCTTACAGTTTCTTGAATAGCAAGTAGAAAACTGGATTTTGCGGGAGCAGCTGTCAGTGGGTTGAAGAACATGCGCAGAATTTTCATGGATAAATAAGGAGAAGGACATTAGAGTCTGGTATGATCAACCCAAGAGGTATTTTGCAGCATAGTCCTCAGGAAATTGTGAATGAAGACATTTTCCCACAGGCAGCTTTCCAGGTTCCTTGATCATATTATAGAGCGAGCTTCTCTACCCAAATCTTAACTTCAAGTCTGTTTCAATTGCCAGCGGTTGGTTTAATGTCCTGAGCCGAGTACACAGTGCTACAGCGCAGCAGCTGAGGGAAATGCAAGATGAACAGGCCAATCCAAAGAATGCTGTGGTGAGTTATTGTGCAACCAATCTGTGGGCATGCTTAGAACCCTCTGTCTTTAACCATTTTGTGCATATTTTTTCAGTACATGTAGTGCTGTAGTTCATGAGCAGTATATAAAAGTTGGACAATTTATTATAACAAAATAGAAAGCCATTTAAGGGTAAGCAGTGGGGAACATGGTGGTTGTGGTGGGTGGCTCAGCTTGATCACCAGTAGCTCTCTGGTGTGAGTGGAAAAGGAGGTGTAGGCTGCTTTGTGCAGATAAAATGTTTTTGATGGGATTATGGGACTAGTCTGGGTCACAGTTATTCTAGACAGAAGATATGAAGTTGGGAAGAGCTATATATTTCTTTATTTCACTGGTACTGAGATACTAGCAAAGGTTATTTCGGACTTTCATAATGCTCTCTGGAAATATGTAGCTCTTTATTCTCCAGTCCTATGGAGTCCTTACACATCTTTTGATGCTGTTTAGGAAGCAAAGATGACTCACTCGTGCCTTTCTTGTATGTTCATTGCTAGTCAAGCTATTGGAATTCAGAAGAATGTTTTCAGTTCCAATCCTGTTCGTGAAGGAGAATGTCTGTAATTTAAGATGGAAGCAATTCCTGTTAACTGTCTTTCTCACTGTACAGGGAACCCTGGATGTTGGTCTTATTGACTCTGTCTGTGCCTCAGACAATCCTGATAGGTAGGTACAGCAACCTGACCATCTCTTAGATCAGAAACTCTCTAACGTGTTTTTGTGGGTTTCCTATGGGGTTTGCATTTGTTTAAATTCGTAAGAGTTTATCTTCAAACAAATAAACATAGATGAAGTTCACACATGTATTTTCTTTGAGCAAAAGTTTCTCCTTTCACTCTTAAAAGTGGAAACGGCATGATCTCAACATCAGGACATTATAATCTTACCTATTATTAATACTAAACAAAACTTTCCAGCAAAAGCAGCACTTCCAGTTTTTCAGCAGAGTAATTCTGAGTTAATCTTCTAAACTTAGGGGAAAGAAACAGCATTGTGGAAAATTAATGGATGAGTTTAGAAATCTGTGCTCAAAGTCTTTGCAATGCAGCAGAGCACAGATCTTTAGTTTACACATTTGTTAGTTTCAGAGTAGAGATTGTGGGACATTTCATATCACTTTACTTTTCATATCATTTAATTATTTCCTACAGTGTTAACAGGTTCAGCCAGGGCAAAGATTCTTGCTACAGTGCTGAAGTAACATGTTAGCTATTAAGTTATTTACCTCTGTGGTCTGATTTTTTTCTCACACAGGTTGCCAGGACTTTGGGTTACTAGTTTAGAAAATGAACATCTTGGTAGCGAACTACAATTTCATTGATCAAAGTGCTGTAGCCAGTTCTCAGTCTGGCTTCCTCATAGCTAATTTGAGTCCCGGTAAAAAACTAGGCACAAACAGTAAGCTGAACAGTTGGAATTTGTCCATGCATCTGTTGAGACATGCTATTCTGGACTACCAACATTTGAATCAATGTTAAACAATTCTGNGGGCTCTCTCCAGTAGTTCCCTGGGGAATGCTTATTTTTTAACTAAGGCTTCTATGCAGCTTATTTTTATCTTCCATAGGTTTATGCAATGGCCAAACAGTTGGCTTGATATGCGCCTTTTACCTTTTGCTTCATACTTGCATTCAAAGTATTCAAAGTGTTTGCTTTCCAAGCTTTCTGAGTCTATCCTCTTGGAACCAGTCCTGTTTTTATTTTTCCATTGTCCTGTAAAACATCAATTCTATGCAGAATTGTGAATATTCTTTTGGTGGGACACATTTGTCTGTTGCAGGAGAATCATAGAATGGATTGGGTTGGAAAGGACTTCAAAAATCATTGAGTTCCAACCCCTTCTGCCATGGGCAAGGACACCTCCCACCAGACCCGTTCGCTTAAAGTCCCATCCAACCTGGTCTTGAACATATCCAGAGATGGGGNCTTCATCCTCGTTCAACCCACCTTTCAGATACTTACAAGCATTAATAAGGTCTCCCCTCAGCCTTCTCTTCTCCAGGCTAAATAGTCACTGCTCTCTCAGTCTTTCCTCATAAGGGAGGTGTTCTAATCCCTTAATCATATTTATTGCCGTATGCTGGGCTCTCTCCAGTAGTTCCCTGGGGAATGCTTATTTTTTAACTAAGGCTTCTATGCAGCTTATTTTTATCTTCCATAGGTTTATGCAATGGCCAAACAGTTGGCTTGATATGCGCCTTTTACCTTTTGCTTCATACTTGCATTCAAAGTATTCAAAGTGTTTGCTTTCCAAGCTTTCTGAGTCTATCCTCTTGGAACCAGTCCTGTTTTTATTTTTCCATTGTCCTGTAAAACATCAATTCTATGCAGAATTGTGAATATTCTTTTGGTGGGACACATTTGTCTGTTGCAGGAGAATCATAGAATGGATTGGGTTGGAAAGGACTTCAAAAATCATTGAGTTCCAACCACTTCTGCCATGGGCAAGGACACCTCCCACCAGACCCGTTCGCTTTAAGTCCCATCCAACCTGGTCTTGAACATATCCAGAGATGGGGCATCCGCAACTTCTCTAGGCAACATCTTCCAGAAGGAGAGAGTCATCTAGGGGCAACATAACAGTTTTTCCTCTGTTTTGCCAGGATCAGCTCACCCTTTTTAAAATCAATCTCAAACCCACTTTAGCTGACCCTGCTGGGACCTACATTTGCTACTGCATCACTGATTAAAAATAAGTATGAGGAGAATGGCTGTACTAGCTCAGCCCAGTGGTACTAGCACTAGCTCAGCCCAGTCAGAAGGTAGAACAATGTCTTTTGCTTATGAACCCAGGACATTTTATAGCTGGTCATTAGATAATTAATGTTTTCTTGTCTTTGAAAACAGCTTTTGAAAGATGCCTAGTTCCGTTTATCTAGCCTCTGTATTCATCAGTTTGCAGACTGGCTGCACAGGAGTTGCTTTTAAGTTTTTCTACACTCCTCAATTTGCATTCAGAGAATCTTTCTGCATTGTTTAAAGGGAAGGTAGAGGACATGGCTTTGGGTGTGCTGTGAGGTGAGATATTTGTGTGGTTGTGACCGGTTTTAATGCTTTTATTTTCTGGCAGACCAAATTCTTTTGTGATCATCACAGCAAATCGAGTGATTCACTGCAACAGTGACACCCCTGAGGAGATGCATCACTGGATCTCTCTGCTGCAGAAACCAAAAGGCGAATCTAAGGTTGATGGCCAGGAATTCCTAGTGAGAGGTAAAAGGAAATGCATGCAATTTAGACATATGAAATTCATCTTCCATTTATAATCTGAGAGGGAGGTTTGATTGTAGCTAATCCAATCTAGGGTTTAGCAGCTCCACAAGATCAATCATTCTCTGCCCCTCTTCACCTTCCTGCCTGCTTCTCGCTATGTCCTGTATTGTGCTGGCACTGGCTCTTACCCGATTCCTTGTTAGGTGGATTCAGAAAGCTAAAGCTAGAAAAAAAAAATAAGCACTTCTTTATACATTTAATTTGCTGATGTTGGTTCTGTAGCCTTTTTCAACATACCCAGCAAATGCCACCAGGGAATAGGAAGGAGCATGGCTGCTGCTTAGGAGCAGCTGGCTTAGGCTGACTATAACATGACACTGCAGCTTTTGTTTTCAGAAAGCTCTGTTCCTTCTGACACCTGTCATGTAGAGAGAGAGGGACAGAGATCTTTGTCTGCTGTCCTCAGCTAAACAAACTAACCTGATTATGGTAGTGAGGTAAGAGTAGTTCTCAGAGACTGAACAAAAGATTTAAATTAAATCTCTATTTGGAGCTTAGTTGGAGATGGAGGAGCTGATTCATGAGTAGTGATCACACAAGTATTACAAAATGTTCCCCCATTTGTCTCAAATATTTTAAAATTTCCTTAGTACTTTCAGCTTATCACATGGTCTTAAGCATGCAAAGACATTTCTGATCCAATCTGTGGAAAGCAAGTGCATGAGGAAATTGCCTTACATCTTTCAGAAAGTGTCTGTGAGGGAATAAAGGTCTGAGAGTGGTCATGGCAAGGAAGGAGGACAGGATGAAAAGAGTCAGCAAAAAGCATTCCATCCTAGTCTTAAGCATTTCAGAGAGACTGAATGATATAAAGCAGATTATCAAGTAGCTTAAATTCAAAATACTTAATTGCAAGGCAGCAGTTCCTTTTATCTCATCTTTATCATTAGGTAGAGAAAAAAATGAATGCTCCTTTGCAAAGTCAGTATATTCTCTGCACTTCACAGTAAGACACGTGTGTGACGGATGTAGCCACAAAGGCATATATTCAGGAAGGTCTGTCTCTTTATCTTTATATAGAAGCTCTGGGCTCAGTCCCACATTCTTTGAACTTTATGCTTTGTGGGTGGACATTGCTTTTTACAGCTTGGAATAGAAAATTGTCTTTTTGACAACTATAGCAACACAGACTGTCATTTTTCTCTTTTCTAGTGTTGAGGTTTTTATTTTCTTTTGTGAGGAATCTAAACTGAGAGAGAAATGATTTTTCATGACTGTGGGAGGAAGAGATGCGATGCTTACAAGTCCTTCTACTAGAAGATATGAATCACCAAACCTCTTTCATCAAGGTTTGGTTAGGCATTTGGCATCTCTTTGGAACTATGAATTGTAAATTATTTATTCAGATATTAGTGACTTCTGAGGCAATAATCTTGAATAGAGGATGCCCTCATGGTGATGGCAGACCAAACCACGGATTGTTGATGAAAAAATAAATAGGGCTGAAGGATGGAACAACTCTGTGGAAAATTTTCAGCTAATTTCTTACAGTGACTGTGCAGGACACTGCTATAGCCAGTAACACAGAGCTGGTCCCAGTATGAGCCTTTTGCAGAGAGGTGGAGTTCTGGTCCCAGAGTTAGAGAGCCACCAGGCAAGAGACAGGATTGCTGTGGTGAAACCATTGACATTTTGTGTTCCTGTGCTAGGCTGGCTTCATAAAGAGGTTCAGAGCAGCAACAAGATGTCCTCTCTGAAGATGAAGAAACGCTGGTTTGTTCTGACAAACACTGCCCTCGATTACTACAAGTCATCTGAACGCACAGCTGCCAAGCTTGGCACGCTCGTGCTCAATAGCCTCTGCTCTGTAGTACAGCCCGATGAGAGGGTCTTCAAAGACACAGGTAAGAAGAAGAAGAAGAAAGCGGTAATGAGTAGACTTTCTGTGCGTGGAGTTGCCTGAAGAGGGGAGGGTGCAGGAATGTAGTGGCGTGTCATGTTGAGAAAGGTAGTTTTGATGTTACCTGCGGCTCTGTGTCTGGCTGCAAACGTCTTTCTGGCTGCAAGTGATGGTAAGTTCCTTGCGCCTGACAGAGATACACAGCTCTGATGTTTTTGCACTGAGTAGTGTCACTGTGTATCTGTTTCCCAGGTTGGGAAAGGGGTATGAATTGTTATAGTTGACCCTACTTATCAGTCCGTCTCTGTAAATAACTCTTATTTTGTGGCATGACCCACATTTATCTCTGGGGGCAGTGTTATTCTCTTAACTAGGAGCAGTGGCATACACTGTAAGTCTTTTTTGGAGCATAACTCAACATGTTAGAAACAGAAAATGACAAGGGCCTATGTTTGCTTTCTGTGCAGTTCTGGGAAGGCAGGATGTGGCATGATCTTCTGTTGCTTGCCTTATGAGTTTGGGAGGGAACTTGGGTTATAAGCCAAAGGGTGAATCCCCCTGACAAAGAAAGCAAACCTTCAAACAAGACTTGAAATACTGGACATTTGAGTAGTGGAGTTACTTTGAGTATTCTTTAAAAAGACCAGAAACAGGAAGCATTTATTAAAGTGAGAAATTTATTCTACTCATTTGCAAGAAATGGTCAACGTTTTTTTTATCTCAGCAGATCTGTAGGGCTGCCTTTAGCAAAGTGAATTGTTATCACCCTGACCTGTTCTCTCAGTTTATGTCAAACACATTATTTTTAAAAGTTATGAGCGTGATTTGGCAATCTGACTGGGTGCTGTTTAGAGTGGCCATTTTCTGAGTGATTAATAGCACGGCATAGCCCAAACCCTGTCTGTGAAAGTGAGCTGCCTGGTGGGCACAGAAGTATTCATGTTACATACACTGCAAGATACTTGTATCTTGGAAACCTTTCTTTATACCAAAACGTGGATTGGATTAGGATCTTCCTGGTGATTATTTGGGAATGAAGGACACTAATGTCGGTTTTAACCAAATACATCATATGTTGCTATCAGAACAGCAGTGGTTTTCCTCAGCCATGTGCTACTGGCAAGAAGAGGAGATAACATGGAAGCCAGTTTCACCTTCCAGTTTCTTTGTTTCTCCACAGGCTATTGGAACATCATCGTCCATGGGCGGAAGCACTCCTACAGACTGTACACAAAGCTGTTGAATGAAGCCATGCGCTGGGCCTCTGCCATTCAGGGTGTCATTGACAGCAAAGTTCCCATAGAAACACCTACACAGCAACTCATTCGTGACATCAGGGTAGGTGGCATCATGCTCGTTCCCCAAGTGAGTTGGGGGCAGCCAGATCACCACTGGCCTTACCCAGTCATTGCTGAAGATGTGGCCAGAAGCAGGGTTGCTGTCTTAGGCAGAAAAAAAATAAATAAGAAACCTAAACAACTGTGCAACTAAATAATCAAATCTTGGGTGAACTTTGTTTTGAATTAGCACGTTAACTGATCTGCTTAAGCATAGGCTACCGCTGCTGTGCAGTTGCAAATCACATGCAGGATTACACCATCAAGTATTTGCAAATCCCTGCTCCATCCTTTCCTTTCTTAAGCGTCCCCTGGACACAAATATAAAAAGTTTCTTTTCCTACCAGCCGTGTGACTTTGCTGTACTCTGAAGTCCTCTTCATACCTAAGGCTTGTGTGGTTAAATAGCAGAGTGCAGGAGGCAAAAAAATATCTTTCAAAATAGCAGAAATTGTGCCACTGTAGCAGGTGTAATTTTTGAAAAGGCTTAATTCCAGAAACTGTGGCATATTAAATATAGAATCATATTAGAAGACAGACCAAAGCACATGTATATGTAAACTTATACATTGTGATGAGTTCTAAATCAGATGCGATTAGGTAGTAACTATTCTGTAAGAAAGAGCTGGGAGTGATTGTGGAGAATCTTGGAAAACTTCAGCTCAGGGTTCAAGGACAAATGAAACATTTAGTACAGTTAGGGAAGGAATAGGAAGAATTTGATGCAAGTGTGTTTAATAGTGACAGGCCTAGATTTTGAACACCAAGGGCATTTTGGTTGTCCATTTCGTAAACACTTGTGCAACCAGACAAGTTCAGGGAGGACAGGCTCATCGTGGGGTCTCTGCTCAGGAAGTCCATTAAACATTTACTGTTGGAAGCTTGAAGGACATACCAGCCAGGAATCATGCCATGCACACATGTTACATGCCTGCATTAGGTACAATTCAAGCTACATTTGAAGTCAAAATCCTGTGCTTGGTATGGCTATTCTTGTGTTTAACTTTCAGAAATAATGTACAGAGTAATTTTTATATGTGAATTATGCTTTGGTCACCTAGTCCCTATGTGGGCCTCCAGAAATCTAGATAAAGGTAGGTGAGCTTTAACCTAAAAGTGTACGGACATCCTGTGAAAGACTGTCCCCATTTGATGATAATTGGGGTGGGTTTTTTCTTTGTTTTTTCTTTTCCTTAGGAAAACAGCACGAACCTTGAAGTAGTGGAACAGACATACAGGAGGAACCCAATCTTGCGATATACCCAGCACCCTTTGCATTCCCCTTTGCTCCCACTACCGTATGGAGATGTTAGTGTCAGCCGTAAGTATTTCATCTATGTGACAGAATCCCCTTACATTTAGAGGATCAGCGTGGAGTCTGAGCACCAGAGGAGTGGTCTGTAAGCTCTCTCTGTGCAGGTGAAGTCCATGTGGAGCAGTGCATCCCACAGGGTTCAGAGAGAGGGAGCAGTCCATTTCTCTGCCTGGAACATCATATACATATATGCCCTCGTATTTTAGCAACAATGAATCTTAAAGTAAACGGGGGCAAATAGTTTATCATCCACCCAGGGGACGTGCAGCTCGTCATCCTTGAGCCGCAACTGGGTTACAAATGGCTCCAGAAGAAATCCTACAACAGGATTGCACCACAGAACCGGCAGTGGGATAGTATTCAACTGCTGTAAAATCAGACTAAATGACTCCTTTCTTCAGTTGCTTCAGGAACATGAAAGAGGTGGACTGCTCAATAGGCCACCAGAAAACCAAAGTGATTTGCTGATGATTCCAGACTGGGATACAAAAACTGAAAGCTGCTGCTGAAGAGCTGTAGAAGTGTCTCTAACACAGTGTGACAGGGCCACAAAACCTTTTCAGAAATTAATTTCCATCTGGATATGCAAAGCAACGTATATGGGAAAAAGACCGCCACGTAGGCAGTGACAGGTGTGGGTGATCTAGTTCTGCTTAGGAAACTGAACACAAATTTACATAGCTTTATGAAAACGGCACCTCTTGTACTGAGCACAGAAACAAAACCGCTAATGCAACGTTTTGAAAGCTTAGAAAAGGAAAAAGAAAGTCTTTGTGTGGCTGTATTGATGTGTCACACACCTGTGTCTTGAATACAGAATGCAGCTTGGCCTTCCACATCTTAATAAAAGTACAGGAGAAGTAGAAACCTACCCACAGATGATCAAAGGCATAGAAAGACATGCCTACAATTAAGAGACTAAATAGATGAGGACTATTCAGCCTCAAAAAGAAGTTTTTCGGGCTAGAGGACTGTCACAGAGGAAGTAAAAGGGGAGTAACTGCTCACTGTCTCTCATGATACAAGGATTAAATTAAGTGGAAGATTAAAAGCCCAGAAAAAATAAACTGAAATACAGAAAAATTACAGAGCAAGTACTTACACTGTGAAACTTATTGCTATGGGGCTGTGTATTTGTATTGTACCATTAATGCATGGCCGCTGGAGAAGCAATGGCTGTGTAGGAGGGTCAGAAGGACCTATAGTCCCAGAGATGGGCAAGGGAGAGCACAAGCCTGCAGCAGTATGGTAGTATCACGTACTTCTGAGCAAGTCAAAGCAGACATTTAGGTGCTTGAAAGATGTAACGAGTGTTGGTGTAGGCATTTTAAATCTATACAATAGGTAAAAACTGCATCTGTGGTACAGCAGTTTGCCAGAATTCTGTGTTGGCTGAGTTGTCAAAGCTAACATGGGCACAACAGAGAATTTTGAAAGTGTGTAAGCCAGGCTTCAGTGTCACCATTCAGGCATCTAAAGTTTGAACTGCATTAGTGACCCTCTGCTTCATAGCAGCTGTCAGGTGAGGAGGTGACTTTTGGCCACCCCTTCACCTGTGTCTGCAGGTGAGGCACCAAAGGCTGCCTCTTGGCACCTCATCTACAGACATTGAAGCCTGATCTAGGTTTCAACGCTAGTTTGCCTTAAAAACGTTACTGTGCGTTTCAGCACATATATCCAAAAAATGGTTTTGCAGTGGTGACAAGTTAAATGTTGGAAAATAACAATTAAAACTGCATTTACACATTTAAATGGGAAGTATTAATGAATTTTGAGTACAAATTTAAATTCAGGAGATGAGCTAATCCTCAGGTTGCTGTTCTTCTGGGACTGACTAGTGCAGCTGCTAGTAGCACTGCTGGGCGGGTAGAAACTGAGGCAGATGCTCACCTCCTGTCACCTTTGTGATTGTTCCCCAGTGCAACAAGAGAAGGGATACAGCAGCTTACAGGATGAAGCAGTGAAGATCTTTAACTCCCTTCAGGAAATCGAGACGGTGTCTGACCCCATACCCATTATCCAAGGCATCCTGCAGACCTGCCATGATTTGAAGCCCCTTCGTGATGAAGTGTACTGTCAGCTCATCAAACAAACTAATCACATGCCACATCCCAACAGTGCTGGGAACCTGCACCACTGGCAGCTGATGTCCTGTATGAGCTGCACTTTCCTGCCCAGTAGAGGGATCCTGCGCTACCTTAAGTTCCACCTTAGAAGGTACACATCCTTTTCATTTGAGCCCTGTTTCCTTTCTCTCTGCTTGTCGTCTGCCTGTTGTAGTTATCTGTGTCACCCTCCTCCTGTGCAAACATCTTCCTGTGGTGTTGCAGCCTCCCACCTCTGCGCGCAACTCTCGCTGCCAGTTGTTCTCTAGTATTCAAACTCCCCCCTTGCCACCCATCTCTTGTGTCGAAGGGATGTGGAAGGTAAGGCTACCCAAACAGAATACCGTGAGATTGGATTTTGCAGCTGACAAACTACTGCTTACTAATATCCACATAAACATTCTTAACCTGCAGGAATGACGAGGACCATATTTCATATAAATTGAAATATTTATCACCTTGAATCTGCCACAGAGCAAAATGTGGAGTAGTAGATACACTGTAAATCCAGCCTATAATTTTTCAATATTTGTTGTTTAGCTAAGCACATAATGCTTACAATTTGTATTTCTAATCTGCTTTAACCTCCAATTTTCATGAATTAAATAATTTACATTTCTTCCCAATTTATGTTCAGCATCTAATGCAGTGCTCCAAAGCAGTCTGCACTGGGGCTGAGCCGCAGCCACGTAGCCTCACTCCATTTGTGAATGATGAGCAAGATCGATAAAATCTATTTGATTCCTTCCAAGCTAGGAAAGAGTGAGGTGAAATTTGTGCCAGTACACCAGATAGCTACATCCAAGGCCTCATTCTAAGAGATGAGATGCTGAGGAACACTCCGTGTTGTCGTTTCATGTTTTTATCACTGGAGTTGCAGATAACGTTACACTTAGGAGTGCTGGCCTTGAAGGGAAGAGAACCATGTACATCTAATTTCTACCTCCTTGATTCTGAAAAATACTATAAAAGTGGCTCAAGCACAGCCAGCAACTTAAAAAAAATTAAGAAAAGATGGAAAAAGTTTACATTTGACTCCCTATTTCTTAATCTCACTTTTTTAAATTAAGGTAGTTAATCCTGCTGTCTTCAGCGGGTACTACACTCCTGTAATGTTGAACTGCTTAATTAATATGCTGCTTAGAAATGCCACTGAAGTGACTTCAGAATGACTGGTAAAAGCAGGTGGTATGGTTTAAGAAATACACAGGCTCATTGTTCCTGTGGTTGCACTTGATGTCACTATCTCTACGGAACAATTTATGTACAGTTCTCCAAGTTATATGGTAATGCACATGCTTTTTGGTTTGCTGTGTAAATGGGTTTTTTTGCTTCTCTTTACAATTAGGGTAAGAGACCTCTTTCCAGGCTCAGAAATAGACAGGTATGCGCAATTCATAAGTGATTCCCTGAAGAGAACAAAGACGAGGGAGTTTGTGCCGTCCCAGGAGGAAATACAAGCTCTTCTCACCCGTGAAGAAATGACCACAACAGTGTACTGCCATGGAGGTGGCTCCTGTAAAATAACCATCAATTCCCACACAAGCGCTGGGGAGGTAATACATTAGTAGCATTAGGGTGTGAGCACATCTGTGTCTGGATGCCAGGTGTGTTGAAGGGACTCCTTTTTCCCATTCATCTCAAATTTCTTATTATTTTATTTTAATATTATTTTTTTCTGTAACCACAAAGTCTGCAGGGAAAGCTCAGCTTATTCTGCAGCTTCAGAATTATGCAATGTCTATGCCCAGGTTGTAGAATATCACATAACAATCGTGTTGCAAAATCTAAATACTTTTGATGTTGTGCCCATTGGAAAGGTAATAATTCTGAAAACTTGCTAAACACAGTTTTCTGGACAAGGTTAAATTCCAGTTTACAGTGTAGGCCTTCTGGAAGGGATATTCTGTCAGTAATTTAATCATTAGCAGGTCAGAAGCAGATTCCAGCTTATAGTAGGCCCATCTGTGAAAACATTAGTGCTGAACAGAGGTAAAAACAGTAGTAGTGGAATTGTTACTAGAGGAACCAAGAATATCATCATGATACCTAAATCTAAATTAGGTGCCTGTATCTTGTGCAGAGTTCTAATTGCCTCATCTTTAAAAGGGTAGTGGAGATTGAAAAGGTTCAGAGAAGAACAGCGAGGATGATCAAGTATAGGTAATGGCTTCCTTGCAGGGAGTAATTTTTTAGGGTTAGAATTCTTTAGTCTGAAAATGAGATAACCACGGGAGAAATGTGATGGAGGTGTATGAAATGATGAGTGTCCTGAAGAGGTTCTGATTCTTCATTGTGAAAGTGTGTGTGATCTCCTGTGTGATCCGTCTCTCTCTGATTTTGCAGGTGGTGGAAAAGCTGATCCGAGGTTTAGCGATGGAGGACAGCCGTAATATGTTCGCGCTCTTTGAACACAATCAGCAGGTGGACCGTGCCGTGGAGAGTCGAGTGATTGTGGCTGATATCTTGGCCAAGTTTGAGAGGTACAAGAATGTTTCGTAAAATCTTTAACTCGTAGTTAAATGTAACACAGTGGTAAGTGATTGTGCAGTCAGGTGGTTTTATCTAAAGCAGCCACAGTGATTCAGCCGTGCATCCTGGTTTGAATCTCCCTTTGGTCGGGTTCAAGTGCTCTTTCTCACTGTGGGACACCATGTGGTTCACATCTGTTTGGGTGACAAAAAAGCATCAGGCTTGTCAGGACAAAACTAGTAGTGCCTTTATCAAAGAGTACCAGTTTAGTAGCAGAGTTCAGGGACAGTCAGCTAAGTCAGATAGTGATCTTGTTGATTTACACCATGATGGCTTTGTCAGAAGAGAGAACAAAGATTTGGGCATAGAAGTGCAGCCCTGATTTCTTACTGTGGACTGTGATTTTGTGGCCAGAAACAATAAGTTGTGAAAGAAACTGTCAATGCCATTGTCTGTCTTACATCTATTCTAAAGACAAAAATAAAATCGTTCCAAATGGTGGCAAGGCTGATGCTTTTCAGAGTCACAAGGTTACGTGAAGCGGTATCTTGAAAATGGGAAATACATTAGTGTCCTGCTCCCAACTCTTGCATTTATCTAGAACCATTGATCTAATTTTTTGATCAAGGATATCTGGTAAGAATTTTAGGTCCTTCTGAATCAAAATTTTATGTGACTCAGAGAAAAAGATGGACATTACCAGAAATTCTACTGCACTAAGATTGTCCTGGTAAATTATGTAGGTTCTGCATGCTCTCTGTTTCAGAAATCCAGGGATATCTTTCATGTTATGACTTGCACTGTGGACATCCCAGTACCTTGGTGCTTCTAATTACTGGGTTTTTTTTTCCACTCTCACTCTGTTTCCTATGTTACAGACTTGCTGGCTCTGAAGAAGAAGAGGAGGAAGGACAGTGGCAGCTGTATTTTAAGCTTTATTGCTTCTTGGATATTGAGAATGTTCCCAAAGATGGGGTGGAGTTTGCCTTCATGTTTGAGCAGGTAAGCTCTCTCTGTGAGAATGATTTGGTTTCCAGGGCGGCAGAAGCACACAAGAGTATACAGAAAACTGGCTTACATTCACATTGGAAGTGTGAATGCTGGTTTTAACAGAAGAATTTAGTGTGTTGGATTTTCGCCTGGAATCTACCAAGCAGATACACTGCAAAATTGTATAGAGAATAGGAGTATTAGAACAAAAGCAACAAGAAAGGCTTTAAAAAACTGGAAGACCAATGATAATAAAATGCTTCTAAATTTTATCTTTAATGTCGAAAGATAAAGAAATCAGAATAATTATTCAACAAGAATCATTAAAAGTAACTGCTTGCAGAACACAGGTCTAAAGAAAATTGGAAAATCTAGCTATCTGCATATCGGTTTACAAAGAACAGCATATCCTTGAGGTGTTGCCAGAATTGCCTAAAAAACCCTTTCTTGTGGCCAGTTTCTTTTAATTAACAGAGAAGCACTAGAATAGTACTGCAGAAAAAGGAATAGAGAATGTGGTTGACAATATTTATCTGCTGAGTAATTTTTGTGGGTGTTTTATGTCAGTCTAATCCATAGCACAATGATGCTGGTTAGACTGGAGATCACACTGGTGTGAAATGACCTTGCAATTAGGGATGCAAAACTAAACTGACTAGAGTACCCAGCTGTGCAATCCACCCCAGCTTTCTTACTTCTAGTGAACACTTTGATCTTGCCCCAGAAAAGTCGTAGCTGTTGAAAATTAGTTAATTTATGTTAAAGGGGGTCAGTGTCATGAACACTGAAACTCACCGACAGTCAAACGGATGGCACATGCACAGACAATAGTTCCCTGTGAGAGCTCTCTTGAAATGATTGTTAAGTATTGTTAACGAATGTCTGGGAAACGGTCAGGAACAAGACATCACAGTGGTCTGTGGAAACTCAGTTGTACCAAATTCCCTGTTGACAAGGCTTTCAGTCTACACAGCTTTCACTAGCAGAGAAGAGGAGTAAACATAAGAGAGTAGATGTTATGCAGACATTAGATGAATGTAGCAAAACTGCCCATAAATGTATTTCACAGAAAAACAGGCAAAGGGAAGCAAGAAGACTGGGGGAAAGATCAGGTGAAAGAGGAGGAGGTAGGAGGTGCTGGTGTGCAATGAGACTGAGGTTAAGATTCTTGAGTTTATTACATCTCATTCTCTGGTGTTGAATGTAATTTCCACTCAGGAGCTGTAGCTGGTACAGCACAAAACAAATTGCCACAATTCCAGTCTCTCCCATCTGCTCTAGAGCTAAAAACTCCTTATTGTAAGACCTTCAGTAGAGGATGGGGGCCCTTTAGAGATCTTTGTCCTGTACAGGCATACACAAATAGGTGTTCCCCCCACATTGACTACTTAGAGGCTTTGACTTTTTTATTCAAATGTCTGCTCTGACCTCCTGAGTTGTCTTTCCTGCTGGAATGGGCAGATGCCATAGGAATCTGTACATGGACCCAGCTGTGAATAAAGTGTGCTTCTGCTTTCTGATGAGTTTGGGGGACTTTTTGTTTGTTTTTCAGGCTCATGAAAGCCTCATAGATGGTCATTTTCCTGCACCAGAGGACACTCTGCAGCGCCTAGCAGCTCTGCGGCTGCAGTATCTTCATGGAGATTATTCTAAAATAAGTTGGACCCTTGATGGAATCTACCCAGTTAACAGGCTAAAATCTAAAATACTGCACTCGACAAAGAGCAGCGGCACTACCAGCCACACGCTGGAGAGGAGACGGACCAGCTTCCTCGAAGGGACATTGAAACGTAGCTTCAAGACGGGCTCTGTGAAGAAGCAAAAGGTAGAAGAGGAGCAGATGATGGAGATGTGGGTAAAGGAAGAGCTTTCGGCTGCTCGGGCGAGCATAGCCCAGAAATGGACAAAGCTGCAGGGACTCTCTCAGCATCAGGCCATGGTGAAATACATGTCCATTGTAAAGGAGTGGCCGGGTTATGGGTCAACCCTCTTTGATGTCGAGGTGAGCAATGTGTAAACTCACGTAACTACTGCCAGCCTGGAGAACAGGCACAGCTGTGTGTATTTCATTGCTTGGCAGCAGAAGGGAATTTCAGGAAACCACTGCATTTTGCCATAGGAAGCTTAGCCTGCAGTGCCACCTACCCAAAGAGGTGTGACACAGAGAGCACAGCAGAAGCAAGCTAGTGCCTCCCTGTAAATAAATTGAAGCAAAAAAATCCCACTTCATTAGAGATGCAGTAAAACTTGGGAAACTTTTCTGAGCTTTAGAAGGAGGCAAACAGTGAAAGTGGAAGTAAAATGAAGCTCTCTTGTCCTTTCTGGCAAAAAGCGTGGCACTGTTCTGCAGCAGTACCACAGAACCTGCTCAGACTGGGTCACTGTGCTGAGCCTGCTAGAGCAGGAATCCAGAGCTCCAGTTTTGTCAGTTTTGTTGCTGCATGGGTGGATTACCTTGGGCAGTTGCTTGAACTCACTATATTGTCTGTAAAATAATAAGTGGGATATTGGCTTCCTAAATCACTTCAGAATAGGATGAGAACTGTTAGGTATTACAATTATTTTTTACTCAACTAGTATTTAACTCAAAGCTGTGTCACTTTGGAATCTTTACAGCAGGAGCACCTACAAAATTCCTTCTGCAGACATCCTATTTTCACTATTGGGGTGAAGAGCTGAAATGTCCTATAGGAACCAGAAATGATCATCTGTTCCTTGAATCAAAGAGGATTTGATCCTCTACTGCATTTACACAAAATTTCATGTTTCTCTTTCTGCAGTGCAAGGAGGGTGGATTTCCAAATGATCTTTGGCTTGGAGTCAGCACAGAGAATGTGTCTGTCTACAAACGAGGGGATCCTAAGCCACTAGAAACTTTCCAGTATGAGCATATTGTTTTCTTCGGAGCACCACAGCCGAACACCTTCAAAATTACAGTGGATGAGAGAGAAATGTTCTTTGAAACATCCCAGGTATATGAAAGCATAAGACTTGTTTTCTGTGCAGTTTTACTACACTTCAGTGAAGTTCTAATTTCCATTGTCTAGACAGATTTATGTGCATGAACTCTTGCTGAATGGACTGGGCAGCCAAGGAAAAAGATGAAAGGAGCTTACTCCTAGTTAGAAAGTGAAGGAGGTTGAATGGTCTTCCAATGCACTGGGAATTTCAAATTTTGGGTGCCCATGACTGTGCTCATTTTTTTACATTCCCTTCCAGTATATGAATGGGGAGTTCCCAACATCAAAACAATAAATATTTTTCAGTAGCATTAAAGTTCCTTTTCTTGGAGCTACAGGTCTTTTAAGTGTCACTACTCAGAGCACAAGCTTGTCAAGCATTCATTTCCTTACTGTCATGTCCACATTTGGTATTACACACAAAATTTATAGTGCTGTGACTTTGGACAAAGGGAATGCTTTTCTGCAAAACATCTGGCATGCCTCAGTGGAATTAGGTTTTTGATGTGCTCATCCCCTGTTCCTGTGTTCTCTCTTTAGGTGGGTGAGATAATAAAGATCATGAAAGCATACATTAACATGATTGTGAAGAAACGCTGCAGCGTGAAATCAGCCACCAGTGTGGACAGTCGTGCCAGCATCTGGACTAGGTGATATGAATGCACTGCCAGAAGAGAGAGGCAGTTGTTTAATGATCGGTGTTTGCAACTTGCCAGCACAAGTGTAGCAAAGATGTTTTTTAAGAACTCCACTTGACTGACTACTGTATTTAAAAATGCAATTGACATCTACAGTTCCATAGGATTTGCACCTCTGCCCAAAGACATTAAACAGTAAGAGCTGTTGTTAGACATTAATGACCCAAAACTTGTTTTCCCTTTGCTTGTTTGATGAACAATGTACCTTAAAGAAGCAAAGTCAGAAGCGTCATCCTTCTCCTCCTGCCTGTCTTCCCTGCTGCTTTGACCATTAGCTGTCACACTGGCAGAAAAATTCACAAGAAACATTTCTGCACTACAGGAGGCAGACTTAAGCTTCCTTATGGATTTCCAACATGCAGACATCTGGGACCATGGGATTGCAGCATAGTCTGCTAAAAGAATATTGGTTCTTTATTTATTTTGCAAGCAACACTAAAATATAAGTCACTGTGGGTTTTTCTTCAGGATATACTAATGATCTGATCTGGTCTTTAAAGAAAATGCCTTTGTATCATTGAAGACAAGTGGTCCAACTAAGAGGTCAAACCCTACAATGAGAGAGCATTAAACAAACAAGTAAAAACACCCAAAGTGATTCTTTACCTTTCAATAGAAGTTCAAAGGTACATGACTGTAAAAAGTGGCACTTTAAGTTAAAAGTCTAAGTACTCCCAACAGAGGAGAAAACCTTTGGGAGCAGCACCTCTGAACCACATCATCGGGTGCTGTTCTGGCTATAGGCCAAGCAGCTCATCTTGCCTAAAAATCAATTGCTCCCTTTCCCCTGGACAGCCCAGGAGGTGAGAGTAATTTAGTTGTGTTTCCAGAAGAGCTGTCTTTACAAACTCCAGGGCTTAGATGGAAGTCAGGGGGTTATGGTGAGCAGCCTTCCTGCTTTAAGATCCTTCTTTCTCTGTACAGGCTTTTAGGAGGACTGGGATCCTTTAGTTTTAAGTGAGCTGTTTCCTAAGGAGTGAACAGGTGCCTAGATAAATGGTTCTAGGCAAGAATTTCACTTCCTCTATACTACTGTAAACAGATGCCAAACCCTTCATCCCCCTCCAAAGTCTAATTGAAACTGCTCCCATCACCGAATCCCCATATCCCCTTCCAGTCTCCTCTAGTCATCAGCAAACCTTGAAAACAGTGCTGTTTTGCCAAAACAACTGCTTCTTAGAGGTTTTTATAGCTACTTGCTATTTGAAGAAGCAGATTTTTTTTTTCCCCAGTAAAAGATGTCTGTCATCTTCAGTTTATTGAATTCAGAAACTTGATTTCATTGTTTAAAACAATGTTCAGTATCAGTCACATCATAAATTGGTTGCATTAACAACCAAGAAACCTGATGGCTAGCCATTTTCCCTGACCCTTAGCTAGTTTTGGGACCCCAGAATGCAAAGGCCGGTTCAGTTTCTTAATGAAACTGGAGCTGTATCTGATGTGGGCCTCACTGCGTGTTTGTTTAAAATGGGGTGTCTCCATTTCTGAAGAAGTGGCAGCTAAGGCCTGTCAGCTATGAAAGAGCAATTTCATAGAAAGGAAAACTAGAAGTCAGTATGCAACAGCTTCCATTCCCATTCATCATCAGATCGTGCCACATCACTGATACTGTGTCGCAGAACACTGTAGTGTTGAGGTTGACAGTACAAGGAAAAACACTGTATATAATCTGTGCTTTTCTCTCATTTCCACTACACTGCAGCATGTGCAAACACTCTCTCCACCTGTCACACAACCAGCCAAAGAGGGTGGCCACTACTGTGCATCATACGTTCAACTGGAGTTTTGCCTTAATAGCTTTACTGAAGGATCCTACAAACTTCCCCTTTTTTGTCACAAAGAATAAAAAGATGAGCAGGTCACAAGTGAGAGAGAACAGGAATGCAGAGGCAGCCTGGGCAGTCACACTCTTGTGTCGGTCCGTACACTGACTACATCTCTTTACGTATCGAAATAGCCTTGATTATCCCTGTCCTAACTCTGCACTGTCTCTGTGTTCTGGCTCTTGGGTTGCTGCAGGCAGCTTGAACCCACTTGGGAATGTAACTCCCGTTACTATTTGTTGTAATTTTGCTCATTTCTATTACAGAATTCCTTCTGCTGTCTTTTTTTAATTTGTAACTGGCTTTACAAGATGAAAGTTTAATAAATTATTGGATTGCACAGGCTGTATTCACTCACAGATGTCGTGTGCTTATGTGGAGATGTTTACTTGGAGATCTAACGCTCAGAACTTGCAAGTGAAAAATAAGCAGGAGGAGACCACAACCCATCCTTGCAGAAGCAAATTCTTGCCTGCGTGGTAAATTACAGAAATGAGTTTGTAACCACAATAAGGAAGGTTTATTTCCAGCTCCTGCTGCTCACACTGGGGCCGGGTCACACCTTTGGTGAACGTGAGATGTCCTGTGTGAGCTCAAGGGACTGTTTCCAAGGTGGTTACTGTGGTGAAAGCAGAGCGATGAATGAATCAGTCCCAAGGTGCCACTCTGCAGGGTCAGCTCCATCCCTTCTTGTCAGTACCTACCAAGTCAGTAATGACAGAAAAATCACTTCCACCTCACATAAGCTGCCAGTTCTCCTGCTGTAGCAACAACCCAGGCATGGTGCTCACCGAAGAACATGTCACCAAAGGCAAAGTATTTTCTAGGCACACTACCTATTAGGCCAGAAAGAAATACGACTTTGCACATCCAGTTCAGCCTCACTACAAGCCTGTTCCAACAGTTGGCCCTTAGAAAAAATAACCTAACACAGGGCCCAATTCTAAGAATGCACTTAACAGTGAAACATCTGGCACCATTTTTAAATAGAACCCTACCTTACAAACACTGCTGGGCTGGGGGCAGCTGAGCTGTCAGCAGCACAGACAGACTGCCCTCAAGCAGACAAAGTTCCCTCAACCCAAGCAGTGATTAAAAATCCCTATTAATGTGCTCTCAGATCCCTTGGTCAGATGCTCTGAGAGCTGTGGGACCCTGTAGATGAGTCTATGCAATTTCATCACCAACTGTTCACAGATTTTTTGTTTCTTAGAATCACAGAATGGTTAGAGTTAGAAGGGACCTTAAAGATCATTGAGTTCCAACTCCCCTGCCATGGGCAGGGACACCTCCCACCAGACCAGGTTGCTCAAAGCCCCATCCAGCCTGGCCTTAAACACTTCAAGGGATGGGGCAGCCACAACTTCTCTAGGCAACTTGTTTGTGTGTCTCACCACCCTCACAGGAAAGAATTTCTGCCTAGTATCTAATCTAAATCTCCTCTATTTCCCCTCTTCCAATTTAAAACCAATACCCCTTGCTCTGTCGCTACATTTCCTGACACAGATTCCCTCTCCAGCTCTCCTGTAGCTCCCTTCAGACACTGGGAGACTGATCTAAGGTCTCCCCGGAGCCTTCTCTTATCCAGGCTGAACTGCCCCAGCTCTCTCAGCCTGTCTTTGTAGGAGAGGTACTCCAGCCCTCTGATCATCTTCGTGGCCCTCCACTGGACCCGTTCCAACAGGTCCATGTCCTTTCTATGTTAAGGACTCCAGAGCTGGACACAGGACTCCAGGTGGGGTCTCACGAGAGCAGAGTAGAGGGGTAGCAACCTGCTGGTCACGATTCTTTTGATGCATCCCAGGTTATGGTTGGATTTCTGCGCTGCAAGAGCACATTGCTGGCTCATGTTGAGCTTCTCATCCATGAGCACTCCCAAGTCCTTCTCAGGGCTGCTCTCCAGCTTGGTGTCATCAGCAAACTTGCTGAGGGTGCATTCTATCCCACTGTCCATGTCTCCAACAAAGCTGATAAACAGTACCGACCCCTGAGGAACACCACTCATCACTGGCCACCACTGACATTGAACCATTGACCACAACCCTTTGAGTGCAGTCATCAAGCCAGTTCCCAATCCACTGAGTGGTCCATCTGTCAAATCATGACTTTCCAATTTTGAGACCAGGATGTCACATGGGACATTGTTGAACACTTCGCATGAGTCCAGGTAGATGACGTCTGTTGCCCTGCCCTTGTCTACCAAGGCTGTGGCAATATCATAAAAGGCGACCAAATTTGTCAGGCATGACTTGCCCTTGGTGAAGCCATGTTGGCTGTCACCAATCACCTCCTTATTTTCCACATGCCTTAGCAGAGATTCTAGGACGATCTGCACCATGGTCTTGCTAGGCACAGAGGTGAGACTAACTGGCCTGGTTAGTTTCTTCATCCTTACCACCTTGCGGACCCTTGCCAGGTCTCCATTTGAGGCTGGAACTGTCTGCTTACTTCAGCAGATGCTTTTCATTCCTAGGCTGTTAGGTTACTTTCTATGCACTTCCAAGCTCACACCATCTCTGCCTCCTGTCTGCTCTGGCAGCCTGAAGTCATGCACAGGGATGATTGTTTGGGTGGAGGAAGGTGGCAAAACCAAATGCCCTGTCAGTGGGTTGTGCAGTCTTTTCTGACCTCCATCCCAGCAGTATTTGCACCTCCAATAGTTAATTCAAGTTTGTATGTTCTAATACTTGCTTTATGTGAAACAGTTTCATGCCAAGGGGTGTTAGCTTTTGGAACAAGGTACAATTTATAATCAGCACCTACACAGTAAACGCAAACTAGTTTACATGTAAAATTACAGCCTCTGGTAAGTTATATCACAAGCACCTGTACCTAATTATGAAACCAGTTTGACTGTAAATGTCAACTGTTTATTTACAACTTGTTCCAAAACAATGCAGCCTTTCCCTGTGTGGGCTGTAACTTTATCATTACGCTGTGTATTGACTTAAAGACGACATGCACCCTGGGGCATGCAGGCAAATCCCTCACACGTGAATCCCAGCCCCTGCTCTACAACAGGAACCTCTGGATTGCAAATTCGCAAAGTTCCTGCCTGTGTTTTACACTAGAGATTCCAATGCTACAGTTGGTTGTATGCTCTGGCCTCAGGCCACCGTCAGGAGAGGTGGTTGGTGAGAACTACAAGTAAAACTCAGTGGTCTCCCCCCACCTGTTAGTGCTACCCTTCAGGCTGTGCTGGGCAGCCTCCAGACCCTCTGTGGGGAGGGCTCCACTTCACCCTGCGCCTGGGCTCTGCACGGGGTTTTCAGCCCAGGTGCAACCAAGAGCAAGCGTAGTATTTGGGACGATACTGGCTCTTGCCAGACTTGTGCTGCCACTGGCTGCCCCATGGCTGCCTTGCCAGCTGCAGGGCACAGCGGGCTTGTGGGGACCCCTGCTCCATCTCCTCTGAATGCCACTCCCAGGGCCTTAGGCCTTCCCCCAAACGCTGTGTAGGCTCAGGATTACCATCCCAACATGTGCCCTTCCTGTCAAACCAAGCACCAGTAAACCCATGCAGTGCTCCATCAAAAAGCCATTTCTGTGACAGGTCAGGCACCAGGTGCAGTTTCTGCAGTGGAGCAGACGCATTCAGAGGAGCAACTCACCCACTTGGCTTCTTTCTCCTGCTGCAGCCCCAAGCTGAGTGAGAGGAACCTCAGCTGCCCCCAGCTGTGCCTTGTCAGGGTGTGCCCATGGGCAGAACAGTATTTAAACCAGGAGTCTTCTCCTCTAGCTCTTCTAGGATGGCTGTGGTTTGGCTGGTTGTCCTCTCTGAGCTGCAGTGAGGTGGAAGGAGGCCTGTGCTCCAGTGGCTGGAAGCAGAGCTGGTCCTGCCAGGTGAGATTGGTGTGGGGTATGAAGGGGCTGAGCCTGGCAGGAAAAGCAGAAGGTTGCAGAAGGAGGGATGGCCAGAAGGAATCCTCTGTGGCTGGAAGGGGAGAGTGTTGTTTCTTGCCCAGAGCAAACTTCTCCATGTTGTGTTGCAAGTGCTTGGGCCAGGATGTAGAGAGCTGCTCACTCACTTCCTGGCTGCTGTAGGTTCTCTTTGGGTTCCAGAGGGGAGGAACAGACCCACCCCTGTAAATAGTGAGGTGTCTTGGTGTCATGGGTCACTCTGGCTGTGCAGGCCGGCTCTTCTGATCTCTTCTTATCATGGTGGACCATGGTTGGCAGAGCTCATTCTCCGCCTTCAAGGCCCCTGGCTGCTGCTCTTCAGGAGGTGGTGCTTTTTCTGGTCTCCTTTCCCAGCACTTTGCCTGCTTGGCTCTTGTGTCTGTGGTGGCACGTGCATCGTTTGGGTGGCTTCAGTGCTGCAAAGCTGCTGTGAGACAGAGCAGGCACAAAGCAGAACGGTGGCTGCAGGAAACAATACAGGATGGAAATGTCAGGAACCCAGCCCTTTTCCTCAAAGAAGCTCACGATCCAAGCCCTGGGTGAATGTGCCCTCACATTATCCCCAGACATGTATAATTCATACTCTCACTTGACACAAGACGCTCGTTAAACAGCAAGATAGTATTTATGAAAATAAAGTAATTTCAATGAAACGGAAAGCAGTTTGGTTGCTAATGGGGATGACATTAAATCATGTATATTTGTGAAATCACCTCAACCAAGTACTTTGTAAGTTTGGTTTGAATATGCATACAAGGCTTACTAGTTTTCAGAGTATAAGCACCACACTTTTGTATGATTATCTGTTCTGTATCATCTGTTAGATAGGAACCATGACATATGACATTTGAAAAGAGAAGTTTAATAGAAAGCAGGAGCAGAACACTCACTATCCGTATGAGTGTCCTGAGATACAACGAGCGGAGAAAAATCTTTGTTCTCATTTGTTCTATCAAAAAAATGTGCACGTAAGGAGCCAGCGTAATGAAGCCAGCACATACAAAATAATTATTTTGTATCAGTGTAATTCCACTTTTTTTAAAAGCCACCTTGGAGTAAATTATTCTCTTTATGCTGAAAAGGAGCAAAGCTAACAAATAACTGTTGTTCTGTTTAGAATTCTGGTCCTTTCTGCATTCAGATAGAAATCCAGAATATGGTCTGTGTTGCATTACTGTGTAATCACAATAAAACCCTCATCTGGCAACCTCTCCTACCCCCTCAAATCTGTTTAAAACCTTAGCTGCTACTACTGGCAGATAATATAACAATGCACAGCAGTTTTCAATGTGAAAATACCATAAAGGAATAAAACCAGATAACAGCACTTTATACTGGCATTTAATCTATGCACCATTTGCAAGTTAATTTGCTACCAACAGAAAATTACCTTCTCTAGTGCTTTGTTAACTTTCATCTTAAAACTCTTCAGAACTAAATGGGAAAGGTCCTCAGAGTGACAATTGCATTTTTCTCTTCAGTAGCTAATTTTCTCCTTTTCTTAATCTTAGTTCTTTAATATTGCTCATAGTTCTTGCTTTAAGACTGTGCAAAGTCTGTTTAATTCGGTCAATAAGAACTTTATGTGCTTCTTGACAACAGACTGAATTCAGCTAACTTTCCTGAAGCCAGGTGTTACATGTCCCACTGTGCTCCACACACGCAGCAACAGTGGGTGCACAAAGGGTATGAACTGTGATTCTGACTTTTAGCAACAGAAATTGTGATGTTTGGTCTTTGCTTATTTGCAGCCACAATTAAAAAAATAGCACTGCTGGCCCATGCAAGCTACTTCTTCCTTTCAAAAATGTTTAGATGTATAACATATGTCCAGGGCAATGAGCAGATGGTGCGTTTCGTTTAAAGGAGAAAAAAAATGATAAGAAATAGAACGAATGCATCAGGCTCAGCTGACACTCACTCATGAGCACTTGTAGTTCACTTCTCTGTCAGTTAAGTCACTGATGCAGAAACAGTATTAAGAGAAAAATGGTGTCTGATCTCGTGGCAAATGTGGACAAACCTTTCCATGACACAGAGTCTTCAGAGAGTGGGCACAATTCTGGAAGGGGAACCAAAGCCCAGGCTGCTTTGCTCACCGTGGGAGGAGCTCCTTCCCCATAAGGGAAGCCAATGAGACAGTCACATGCCAAGTTGTAAGAATGAAAACAAAACCAAACCACCCCACCTTTGCACATTTACCTGAAATTGGACAGTCTTTGCCCAGAGCTACCACAGTCCAGCAGCCTGTCTGTGCTCCCAGGTGAAGGAGCATTAGGATGTCTTCCCAACTCCATTGCTCTGGGACCCAGGAAAGGCACTTCATTAGTGTGCTCCTATTTTCCTGCCCATCATCTCCAGTTGAAATAGGATGTTTCTCCCAGCAAGCCATTCCTGTGGATAAAAATATCACTGCACTTCAACCAGCAGCTGCAGATTTCAGAGGTCTGCAATTCAGATGATGCTTAAAAAGAATACATCTCATGCTTTAATTGCAAGTGTTACATTAGCTTTGCTCATATTCTATGAGGAGTTACGTTGGGAGCCCTCACAAATTGTGATGGGTCACAAGGTGCTAATGAACACCACCTTCAACAGGGGGAAGAAAAAAAAAAGTGAGGCAGAGAGTAATGTTCTCTTTGTGTGCAAAGCCAGAAGCAGCTTGATAAGAGTTAGGTATAACCATGTTTCGTGATAAAGCGTATTTTCAACTGCAAAAAGCAAGCTACGGGCATTCTTTCTAAATACATCAAAGACTTTTATTACCATGCAGTTTTCTTATCGCGGTAGCACTTTTCTGCTCTAATTGTGACCACAGCCCCTGTGCCATGTGCTTATTTCACCCAGTGATTAATGAGCTGTACCTTTGCTGCAGTAACTCCTCCCGTGGAAATAAGACCAGCGTAAGCAGTTTAGTGTTTTATTTAACTTTATTCTTTCAGTAACAATGCTGCTAAATAATCTTCCTATGGATTTCAAATAAAGTGGGTTACTCACCTGCACCCAGGCAGTTGTGCTTACTCAAATAAGAATTACCAGTGATTAGACAACTTGGGTACAATGAAACATGTGAAATGGGGCCTAAAAATTTTTTTACATCACTCATTAGACTAAAATATATGATTTATTTTTTTTATAAAAAGTATATATTCATGTGCGTTGGAGAATTAGGGTTTTCCTACTAAATTCCTTTTTCCTTTTGAGATTGAGCATTTTTAGGTGTGAAAGTATAAACATCTATAAAAGCAGTAATCTTAAAACATGAGAATTTGTAAATCATTTTCCCCACTTACTACTGCTGTTAGAAAAGGACAAACAAACAACACTTTTTTCTTTAGTCCATTACATCAGGAGTCATTTGGCGAAGCTCTCAGACATCTGAGCTCGCTCCCAAGAAGACAGGAACCAGGCTTTGGTACATTTCAAACACTTCTCACACCAGGGGAAGCTTAAGGTGCGCGAGGGTGATTTTCATTAAGTAGTAAATAACATCATAAGTACTTTTCTTGATTAAGAAGGAAGAAAATGTCCACAGCTGTGCCCAAAGTACCAAATAAACAACAAAAGTGCTTACTTCTTCAATCAGCAAACTAATCACGACGGTTCCTTTGTGGTGCCCCTTCCGGCTGCTGCTTTAACAGGCTCTAAAGCAGTATCTACAAGAAGTTCTCTGTTTCTCAATATAAATGATGAACACTCGCTTATCAAAATAGTGCAAACAGGAACGAAGAAAAGTGCTGTCAACATTAAGTAAACTGCAGGGGAAGAGAAGGCGGTTGAACGTGGTGACCCTGCAGGGCTGCCTCAGAGAGATCAGTAGTACTTTCCTCCGCAGGTCGGGCCAAGCATATTCCTATTGCTCACATCATCATGCCACAGGGAACTGAGCTGGTCTTCTACACATCCTCCTTCATAAAAGTGAACGTACCTGTTCCTCGTATCATGCATTAAAAAAAAGTCTAAAGGCTTTTTCAAAATATTAGCTGACCAAATCATTAGAGTAATTAACAGATACAATTCTGTCTTCCCTTTTCCCCTGTATAGCTTTCTTTGGAGTGCATAGAAAAGGCCACAGTGACACATCACACACAAAAATCAAGTTTGAGTTTTATACAAAACACTCAAGTATTTTTTAGCATTTATGTACACAAGTTTATTTACCATACATTCTCTCACTCTTTCCTTAGATATACCTTTATCTTGTTTCTTGGACAGATGACGCATTTCACCTGTAGAGTTAGGGAGCTATAAGCCAGTATAAATAAGAGTATTAGAGGAAGTCAGAGTCAGGAGGATCTCAGTACAGAACAAGGGACACTGTCACTGCAACGCTCCCATCCTTGGGTATCACAGTGCAACGCATCATGAAACAGAGCGGGTCTCTTCTGTGTTTTGATCTACAAGAAAAATCACTCTGGTCTAGTTTTAGAGTAGGTCAAAGATAACGTTTAGGAAAAGATGTACAGCGTTGTATGTGCAGGGTTTTAAATCTTAATTAAAGCTTAAGTCGAGATACTGATTTTCACTGTAAACATTCCTGCTATTTGTGCTTTCAAAACTTTGTGAAAGGAGCTGTGAAAAGAAACTGAACTCAAAGAGGAGTTACATCATGGGATAAGAGGTAACATTTCCCACCCTTCCTTTTATAGGGCTGAAGCTTTTACTGTATCTTGAGTTCTGGTTGTGTTTGTAGTTAGCCCTTAACTGGTATCATTGTTAGCTCCACTATCAACATCAGGGGGTAAAAGTAGTGATGTACAGCTTGCCACAGTCAAATATTCTGTTTATTAAATTTACTCCTAGATGGCATGGGCTTAGTTTGGGGTATTCCCCATAACTCTCCCTTCAAAACACACTTCCCAAGGAACATTCTTCTCTCACCACTATAACGTGATTTTTTTTGGTGTGTCTTTGGGAGGCAGGGCAGGGGGGGAATCTCAATACGATCCTCCTCCACTATAAGAAGAAAATGTAAATTTTAGTTGGATGGGAATGAAAACCTAGTTGTCTGATAACTCCCTTCTCCCCTGCTATGTCAAAATTTATAACTTTTGTAATAAACAAAAGTTGTTACATAAAGACAGTTCGTCTCCTATTTATCATCTTTGTGTTGGCTTCCACAGGGTAGCCCAATGCCAGCTGCAAGACCCTCACAGCATATCCAAATGGTACGTTATTTGGCATGAAGTTATTAATGGATAATTATAAAGTTAGGGAATCCATGCAGCAGTTTTAAGTGCATTCATTAAGATGATGTTGCATGAAGTACTGCTGGCATAATTTACTCAATTAAAAACTCTTTCCAGTAAAAAGAGAAAATACTGTAAATTGAAAAATATCACAGAACTCTAGAAATCTTGCACCGTAAATGGCTAAGGCCAAATGTAAATAATTACCACGGACTTGAATAAAAATTGCACTTGTGTAAAAGAACAAAATTTAGCCCATATTAATAACCTCCTTATTACTTTTCCAAGAAGAAGTAATAAAGCATCAAGTAGTTCATTCCTTATGGCTTCACACAGTGAAGTTCATGCTGAATTGCCAAGAAGGAGCAGTTTTTCAATAGCCATCTTTTGCGAACACATCATCAGTCTCATCATCGTTCATCCCTCTCTGATAGCGCACTGAAGAGAAGGCACTCCAGTGAAGGCGCTTCTTTTTATAGAGATACCACACTAATCCAATGACGAAGACTAAGATGATTAGCAGGGCAAATGCTACAGCCACCCCAGTATGATTAGAACCTGTAACAGAACAAAACACAAACAGTTATTCTCTTTCAGAGTTTTGGCAAGAATAACATGTCATGCTCAGACAGCTGTGCACAAATTATTTCAACTAAGTGTGTGCAGTAAGGCAAGCTGCTTCATCGTAGTAGCAGCCTTCATCAAGGGGGAAGCTGGGTTCCTGTATAAGTCAACATCTACCAGCTTATTTTGACCGTTCTTTTGTTAACCTCCCAAACATTTAGGTTGGAAGGGACCTCTGGAAGTCAAAAAACTTACTAGTAAATGCTGCACTCATTTCAAGGTTTGCGTACTTCAGAAATCCAATAAGTTCCTGGACTCTCTCAGAGTGGAAGGGAATTATGCTTCCCTTGGACTGGAAAGATCTTGTTGAGGTCTTCCTTAGCAGCATGATCTTAAATCCATTCCTACATTTCCACTTCAGTGAAGATGCACACAAAATCAGAAAGATTCCACTGCTGCTCAGAAACTTGTTGGCTCAATGCTCAGATACCTGCCTTATCTCCCGGACCCAGCAGAGCGTGAGGAAGTAACATGAGGCCTGAGTTTTTCTGGAGCTGCAGGGAGACATTTTCAGAAGTCTTTCTGTTCCCACCTACACCAACTCATCCAAGAGTGATACCCTCTGGTAAGAAGCAATAGCAACTACCCTATGCTCTCTTTTAAGTGAAAATTTCAGTTCTCTCTTTTAAGTGGATAGTGAGAACCGAGAGGAGTATATTCCTAGACAATTTGTCCCTGAATACAATTTCATGGCAAAACAGCAATAGAAGGCTCTTGTTTAGGCAGAGGCACTTGACAGGTTCTTTCACAAATTGCATTTTCTCTATTTCAACACAGACTTTCCCCACCAAAAAACAAAGAAAATCCTGAATATAATCACTGCAAAGTTAAGTCTCTGCTAAAATCAATGCTTCCATACCTAAAGGAGCTTTACAAACCACTCTGCTTTGACTACGGCTGCAGTCAACTTTGGACCAGGTGCCAGTTGTGGACAGGATAACGCTGCATTTTTCATTGACTTCTGCAGTTCTGTTTTCCCAGTTGGCATAATTAACTGATGAGCCATCAAGCCAGTTTAGGGACTGATCTGCTGGGAAAAAAAAATCATGCTTAGTTTAGATCATCAGAACATGCTGTAATGTTACACGATGTCATTCACAATCTACTCATTTTACATTGCTAAAAGAAATGGGGCTGACTATCCCTTACACTAAAAACAACAAATATGAACATATTGCTTTCAGCCCAACCTCTTCTCCAGATCTTTAGCATTTGATGAATTTGCAGCTGAACTATTAGGCACCAATGACAGCCTTGGGGAAAACAAACTTCAGCACCTCCAGACTATCTAAGAGTGCAGTAAAAGAGACTTAAGCTACAATAAAGTCCAAAAGGCTTTATAATGCTAAATGAGGGATTTCAGCCTCAGGCATGAGCAACTGTAGGTTATCAACACCACAAAACTGTATTCTTATTTGAGGATTTACACATTTTTAGTTGCCACATGGAACACTCACGCTCATACTATGTACTCAAGCTACAGGCTTAGGGAAGAGTGGCTGGAGAGTTGCCTGGCAGGAAAGGACCTGGGGGTGTTGGTTGACTGTCAGCTGAACATGAGCCAGCAGTGTGCCCAGGTGGCCAAGGCGGCCAACAGCATCCTGGTCTGCATCAGCGACAGCCCAGTGTCCCCCTCTACTCGGCACTGGTGAGGCCCCATCTCAAGTACTGTGTCCAATTTTGGGCCCTTTACCTCAAAAAAGGCATGGAGGTGCGGGAGCGGGTCCAGAGAAGGGCAATGAAGCAGGTGAGGGGTCTGGAGAATAAGCCTTATGAGGAAATGCTGAGGGAGTTTGGGTTGTTCAGCCTGGAGAAAAGGAGGCTGAGGGGAGACCTTCTCACTCTCTACAACTATCTGAAAGGAGGGCGTAGAGAGGCGGGGGTAGGTCTCTTCTCCGAGGTCACAAGCAACAGGACAAGAGGAAATGGCCTCAAGTTGTACAAGGGGAGGTTCAGATGGCATATCAGGAAAAACTTTTACACTGAAAGCATTATCAACCATTGGAAAGGGCTGTCCAGGGAACTGGTTGAGGCACCATCGCTGGAAGTACTCAAAAAACAGGCTAACACAATGCTTAGTGACACGGTTTAGTCACCTTTTTTTTTTTTTTTCTTCTTTTCCAATCAAAGTTAGGTTGACAGTTGTACTAGATGATCTTAAAGGTCTATGATTCTATATAATCAATTCTATGATTCTATACATAGTTGCTACTTCTTACCCTTGGAGCTCTGAGCTAGGCCAAGCCACACATTCTTGGTGATGAGATCATTTTCTTTTATGTGTGTGCTCACAAATGCATTTTCTTCTGCATCCCCTATAGTCAGCAGGGTTGCTGAGGGACCTAAAGGGAAGAGGAAACTAGTCAGAATTGCAACTTCAGCAATTTTTCATTGTGCTTGCACATTTGAGTTTTCTGTGCGGACAACTCTTATGGGAAAAGATTTGCTGATCTGGGCTTGTGAAATTAGCTTGAAGTAATGGGCAGAATAAAGACATAAATCCCCCATTTCCCGAATACAGCACATTATACAAGACTGCTTCAGATGGCTGGCCATTCAAGCAGGTAATACAAAATAAAATGGCAGTAAACTTCACTGCAGCTGTGGGCTACACACACGAAAGATACCAAAAGATACGCCACATTCAGAATTACTACTCTTGCCCAAGTAATAAGTCTCTTTCAAAAATATAGTTGAACAAACGCTTGGTATTTTGCTGAGTAAAGTTAATTTCTAAATCAATTGTGCCTCAGGTTTTTATATAGAATATTACAGCCATTAAGGAATAAGAGGGAGGAAAGAGTACACTGGAGACAGTCTCAGTGTGTACCCATTCTTTACAAGTATATGCAAATAGAAGCCAGAAGCTTAATTTAGAGAAAGAACACTTTCTCTTTCAACTACCAGCCCAGCAGGACTCAACAGAAAACTCCATCCAGGACTGGGTCTGCTTGCACCTTTTCTTTTCATCCTATGTAGCGAGTCCAGCTTCACATCATAAGATAATTCAATAAAATAAAGTTATGACAGTCAGTAGCTTCTCAACCAAGGTGGCGATTAAAAGTTCTGTAAGCAAGGCTGCTTAACACCACCTTCCACAATACAATTCTCCAGATAGCTCAAAGAGAGGAAAATCTTTAATTTGACATAAAACTAAGTTTTTTGTGAGATTACGTGCCTTAACATCTACAAACTATGTGCTCTGAGCAATTTGATAGGTTAGCAAGCGCACCACTAGCGAGCAGTTAATGCAAGGATATAATATGAAAACACTGCTAATAGCCCCTACTTTATAATGGATAAAGTTAGTTGTATGCAAATAAAATGGTTTCCTTCAAACTGTAAGCCTTACATTTCTGAGCCCTCTATGAATGGCTCTCTGCATTTTACTTGCAGATACTCATGTGCCAAACAGTCAGCACACAGCAAGTTTTATCAAGAACCTGGATCAGATGTTCAAAGATAAAGCTTGCTATTACTTCTCCTAAACTAAAGAAGCATAACAGCTGAAAAGCTGAAGTATAACCAGTGTCGTTTTTCTGGCTGTTGGAGTTTTTTCCCCCCTTCTTTTCAAATAATGGACTAATTACAATTTGGAATGTGACAGAGTCTACACATACTCAGTTTCTGGCAGACTTCCTTAGCATCTTCCACATTATACACTGAAAAATTGTAGAACGCCATGTCGAATGCGTAACAGTGGTCCTTGTACTGTATCCACTGGAGGGTACCACTGATTTGTGGGCACCCTGTGGCTCTGCTCACTTGCTTTGGCTCTAATTGTCTCTCTGCAAAGAAAAAAAAAATTGACATTATTTCTACTGTAGGAATTTGTACATAAGACTCCTTGCAGTAGTGGGACAGTAAGTATTAACACCACCAACCATGATTCAATTATATTCCTTTTTCATGTGTCATAGATGAATTCATTTGAAAACAAGCATAAGACAAGTCCCAGAGGATTGGGAACCACTTCTCCTTGCCTCCTGGGGGATTTTGAAGTTTAGTGCCTAAGTTTGATAAGGATTTCTATTCAGAAAAGATACATACGGTTTGACATCTGTATCACAGCTGATCAAAAACTGACCAGCATTGTTTTAGGTTTTCACCACTGGAATGGAGAGATTTAATCTCCCTTAAGTATTAAGAAGTGTTTTATTGTTCCTCATAAATAACTTTTCTTAACAAGGGAATCACATGTAGTATTTCAGCCTTGATTTCTAGTTCTAAATACAACACCTAAAGACAAAATACACAAAATATTAAAAATAACACTTACTGTTTGGAGGGCTATAGCAAATGGCACCTTCAGCAACATTTGTACATTTTGTACGGTTCCACGATCCTTTAGTATCCAACAGAACACAGTTCTCAGTAGTATTTGAGTTCTCCAGTTCCCAAGGATAGTAGTTGAAATCACTTCCATCTGACCATTCAAAATTAGCTTTACTTCCCTAGTTAAAGGAAAAAAAATATTCCAACTTTTAAAGCACAGCATATAGTTGTGGTTTAAATCTCACCAGTCATTAATAAGTCATGTAGAATCATTTATCTCTTGTACAGTGATAGATTAAAACACAGGTGGCCTCATTTTCAAAATAGATGTACAACATAGTTCCCATTTTCCAATCAATTCTTAATATAGAAATACTGTTTATTTGTGGGAACTGAGAAAGTGGTGGGGCGTATTTGTAAACCTGACACGCGCCTTGTTTTATTCTATGGGGAACATCTTTCTTAATTTCATCCTGCTGTTTCATTTAAGCAGTCTGCCTTCCTTGCTATGAACAGCACTAGATAAGCTGCAAACTGCTGAACTGTCGAGGTGGCCACACAGAGTACAGCCAGACAGCCTGGGAATGGTTTGCTGTGACAGCTCCTACTTCAGAGCCACTGCTGGAAACCTGTGACAATGAAAGGTGAAGTTGTGAGAAGCAGAGGGACACATTCAGACCAAAGGATGGACAGGGGTAGCAAAGGTATGAGCAGAAATCACGTAGAAACCCTCTGCAGAGGGTTATTCTTGCCAATTAACTACGTGGCCAGGTGTGGGGAGCAGGGCCACAACCTTTTGGCTCCAAGATTAAGCAGACTGAGGAGAAGGAAGGAGTCGCTGCCTCTGGTTGCACCTCCTGGGAGAAGGGATGCTTCAGCTCTTGCTATAGAACCAATTTCTGAACTGCCCTGGAAAGCCACTCCTGACGTGGGCTCAACAGGCTCCACACAGCTTTGTCTGACTCTACTGGCTAACAGAGCCTGATCCTACAGAGGGGACATAAATGAGGAGCTCTAAAGGAAGTGCTGCAAAATCACACTTCCCTTGTGCCACAAGGCATAATGCTAGACCTTTATATTATTCTAAGATTTCAAGGTCTTGCAAAAAATATCTCGGTGTGGCTACATACACTAAAACTTTATGTACATTAACATATGTTACATGGGGTTGAAAAAAGTAGGTAATTTACTACATGGAATAGAAATGCCAAGAAACTGGGAAAAGCATCAGAAAATATTTCCTGTGCTGTGCAGATTATTTATAAACTCTGTTGCTGAGGTAACCAACAGTATATACTTACATCGTGAATTGACAGCCCAAGCCACAGAGGATAGCCATCTCGCTTGACAATATCTTCTAGAAATAACTGTTGTGATTCACTGTGTACGCTTGCTAAATCACTCCCATTGTGTTTGCATTCTCTCAATGCCTCGTACCATGTTAACTTTTTCTGAAGGATCCTGTATGTCCTGTTTCCATGTGGAATAGACTCAGGCAATGGAGGTTTGTGCTGCTGGGGTCCTGTTTCAAAGAATACGATGACAACAAGTTCTGTGCACTTCATTCGTGTTACTCTAACACTCCAGTACCACACATCAATCTCTACTACTTACCCCGTTCAATTTTGCAGGCGAGAATACTGTACACATTATAGTGATGAGCATGCCAACTTTGAGAATAATTATAAATATCCCAAAAACCATCAAGATTTACACCAGCAAAAAAGCTGTTCTTCTTTATGTTAGGTCTTCCCAGTCTCCAATTATTGTAAGTCAGATGAGTTTCATCATACCACTTGAGAACTTTATCTGTGGAAAACATTGCATGTTTATTAAAACACTGGCATTACATGTACAAATACCACTTAACTTTGCATATATTAATGACATTAACAGATATTCACTTTGGAAAAAAAAAAAAATGCAGTGATACTTAAGTTACAGTAAATGAGTTCCATATACAATGTTAAACATTAGCATTACTCATCCAGGCCCTTTTATGTCCTGCTTTCCAGGGAAATCAAAAGACTAAGCAGAACACATTGGATCTAGTTATCACTCAAACAGAAAGTGTGTCCGGTTATTTTCTGCTAGAAGATAAATACAAATATAAAGCATTATTATAGCTTTGCATTTAGTTTGACTTTAATTGTATTCTGAAGCAAGGAAGAAACATGCACTTAAAACGCTGCAAACTTTAACTCTGATTTAGTTAAGAAAAAAACACCTTAAGTCTTACCATTGTCATCATAAATCACACCCAGCCAGACCCACATAGCCAGACCACTGAACGAACGAAGCTGCTCAGTAACAAAGTTATTCTCTTCTTCATCTCGAACACTCAGAACAAATGCTTCTGGGTCTGTTGAAAAATTTTTTTAAAATTACTTGCTTACAAATTCACCTTTGAGTTACAAAATAAATTAACTGGTTTTTTGCTACTATCGTTAATAATTACTATAGATAGGTCAAGAATGTGCAAAGGCTAAACCTTTATAACATGATAGCTAAATCAATCACGCAAAAACAATTTTCAAACAGTGCTTCCCTTGATTTTGTGGATAAATGAAAGACATCAGCTCCTGAAATAATTGTGGGTTCTACTGTGTAATAAAAATTTTTATGCATAGAACATAAAAATATCAACCTTCCCTGATTTTCTTGAACTGCCTAGTAGAAAGAGAATTAAGAAAAAGACTGAACTGAAATCAAGTAACAAAAAATGAAAACAGTTTCTGGAATGATACATCTCTGGAGCGCCACAAACAATTGTTTAATGTAAGAGGGAAGCTGTTCCTAAGCTTACACTTTGTTCAGGATGGACAGGAAAAGCCCACCTGCTTTTCTGAACTGGACTGTTCTCAGTCGGTTTACTTTATCCACTGAAGTGTTCCACACAGCAAGGGGCAGGAGGGGAAAAATTAAATGGGACTGTAAAGCTAAAATGTTGCCAAGGGGATAGAAATTACCAAACCTGTTTAAAATTTGTATGTTAAAAACAGAAAAAAACCCACCCAATTTTTCAGAGATGTCAGATTTCTCACTTTCTCCCACCCATGCTCTGGCAGTTTTTAATCAGAGCAGTGCAAGGGCAAAGAGCATCAGGCATCGCAACACTAATGCACATTTCCAAATGCCACCACTTTTCCCAGCACCCGCTCAGCTGTCATTCTGAGACAGTGACTCAGTCCTAAAACTTGTCTCCCTCCAGCTGATACAAGTCCATAAATACCTGTAATATGACAAAGTACTTACTCATTTTCTTGCATAAATGATGAGCTTCTTGAGACTTCAGTTCTCTCCATCTATTTTTTGTTATCATAAAAGTGTAACAATTGTTTCTAAATGATATCCAGGGAGTATTTTTAATTTTATGTGGGCACTTAACTTGTGTAACTTGTTCTTTTTCAATCTTTTCTAAAGAAGGGAAAGACGACATTCAGGACATGATTTAATAACACCACACAGGCTTACACACCACAGAATTCTTTTAGGTCCCATTTAAAATACAAGACAAATTAAGTGTCATCCTCTAAACATGTAATACATTGTTGCTTCCAGTTTCCTCATAATGGTGATTTTTTTTTAAATAACAAAACCAGCAGTAAACATTACTGAAGAATACAGATGCTTACAAATTTTCGTAGTTGTGATGTGGTAGAGGTCTGAGAATAAAATCCCTCCATTAAAGTGGTAAGTGTGGACCATTAAAGAAAAGGTCTTACTGCCTCCTGTATGAAGGCAGATGACCGTACCGAATTATCTACTTCAAAGTTCTCAGTTCTGTGACTTTACCTAATCCCTGGGAAGACAGAGAAGGACTCTTCCTGCAGTTGCTCAGATTGCAAGCACAAGTAATGCCAAGCATACACTTTACTGTGTCTTAAGTGTGTACAACAATGGCTTAACTGCATCCTCACACAGAAAGAAAGAAAAAAAAAAAAATTATAACGGTCTCAAAATTAACAAGTCTGTGATGATCTGTTTTACTTTTCAGAAGAGGGCTGTGCTACGTATGTATCCTGTCTCCAGAAAAGATGTCCTGCTGTATCCCTACCTGTCTTGCTACAATTGGTATATGTTTAGAAGGGGTTTGTGAACTGCAGGTGACCTTCATTTACACCTTTCAGTTTTTCAGTTCAGTATCTACTTGCTATCTTTCTTCTCCCTTAGTCCTGTATCTCCTCCCTGCACAGACTTCCATGTCTGAAGGGATTTCAGGAGGTCCCAATATTAAGATGTAAATAGTACAGAGGTAGCCAAATCCTCTTCCACATGTAACTGGGACAGATCCATGTGCAACAGTCATTCCAAAGCAGCACAAAGGCAGAATCAGTTGACAATATGAAGGGTACAGTCTGACCCAAAGCATCTACACCAAATTAATTTGTAAGGAACAAGTGGATTAAGATCAAACATGTGCATGCCGCCCCCCACCCCATTTGAAGTTTTCTCCTTTTCTTCCTGGCACGCAAATCAGCCTGAGGAAACGCAAGGTAAAAAAATTGTAATTTTGAAGTTAAAATCTGCAATTATCAAATATGCTTCATACTAAAACAGTATTTTGCTTTTGTAAGTATTATGCAAAGACACATACTTTCTGATGCGTAGCAAATAGCACCTCGATTTTCAGAGGAACAGTCGGAAGTTTTCCAGAAGCCATCAGTATCCAAAAACACACATTCTTCGCTTGTTTCCTCATCATCATCAGACCAGCGACTGTAACTAACATGATTCCCATCCAGCCAGCCATAATGTTTTCCACCCTAACATTGTATAAGGAAAAGGGATGAGCTTACAGAGTAAAAAATATTAGGTACAGAAAATCACAGGATAATGTATCTATACTGCCTAGAGTGTCTCTGGTGGGATACAACAAGCATTTCACTACCCTCATGTTCTGATCTGCTCACAAGAAGGGAAGTTTTGTTAAGTTTTGCAATTGCAAAAATACGATTTAACTTAAGTGGATGGCAAATTATCCAACGCTGGTACTCAGTTACTATGTTTACAGAGGAATGCCTGGCAGTGAGATGTCCATATTACATAATTTGTACCTGCCAGTCAATGGTGGATATAATTATATGGTCTTGGAAAACTGATATTATCTGAAAAGAGGTCCAGTCTTAGGAATTCCACGCTGAGTTCAAAATAACCTATTAAATACTTAACTGATTTATTAAATCAGATGTGTTCCTGCCCCGGAGGATGCAGGGTTAATAAGAAAAAACCTACATACAACAAGCACACCACCCTTTTAAGATTCTTACATTTAAATGTTTTCTTCAGGAAATCCCCCCACCGCTTTTTAATTTAGTTTATCTTGTATCTTTCTCTTATGACTGTAATTCCAGCACTGGAGTAACAAGTTCTGTTGACCAGTATCATTATAATTTCCTTTCATGTGACTTTTTAATTCTGCCCAAATAACAGAGTGTTGCAATAGTGAAAAGCTAGTGCATGCCTGAGTTCTATGCAGCAAAATGAATCATTTGATCTTCACTTACAGATAAAGATTCAAAAAAGGAGAGAAAATAGGTTGATGTGGTTTCTCCACGTTCACTAATATTAAACACTTGTGTCCTTTAAAATATATTCTCAGTGAAGTATGTACTTAGATTTCTATTCCCTCCCTCCCCTACTTTGCCTAGAATACTCAGCAGACCATTCCTGATGTAGGAACATCATGACACCACAGCACCACCCACCTTTGTGGGTAAGGCACTTCTCCAATTTAACTTTTTCTTCCAACTATCTCAGGACTCACATGCTTGACAAGAAAGATAAACCCTACAAGCAAGCCCAAGCCATTTCATTAGGAGCTGAGAAAACCCTCATTCCACAATGGAGATTTTCAAGAGGTCCTCTGGCTAATAAAGACAAAGCAGTACCTCCAGCATTGACTCTTGCAAAGACAAAACCAATATAAGAAAAAAGAAAACCCCACTAACCTGCTTCAGAAACATCTCCCTCTAACTCAAAAAAAAGGCACAAATAACGTGAAGTAACAAGAGAGTCTAAGTCACGCTTTAGAAATGTATCTCGAGAAGTGTTCAGTGATTAATTCTGGATATTATTTGCCACTTCTAGTTTCTCCCTTTTAAAACCAATTTTGGCTTGTCTTTCTAGAGTGGTACTGTAAACAGTGGCAATTATATTAAATGACAACACTAATTACTCATTCATTAACAAAACAGACAAAGATGATTGAGCAATCTATGACGCTGCTACCCTACAATATATCCTTCTTGATCCTATAATCTTTTAAAAGAATTGTCTCATCATCATCAACCCGTCCAGTGGAGTTCAACAACTATGTAACTTGGAGAACTGAGGAATTAGAACATTAATCTTGGGACCTTCAGGTGGTTATCCCTAAGTAAAAACAGTTACCCCAGAAATTAATTTTTCATTGCTTTTCTTTATCCCTGTTTCCATTTCACCCAAGTCTAAAAATTAGCCTAAGCCACAGTCTGAAAGGAAAATAAAACTTACATCTCTGCTGAAGAGTCCAATCCACAGTGGGTAATTACGAAGGGCAGCCTGAACAGCCAGAAAAGCCTGCTGGAACTGATCTGTGATGCTAACCAGCTGCATCTTGTTACTTATGCATGCAGCCATGGCATCATTCCAGGACAAATTCTTCAGAATGACCATGTACTGAACATTTTGATAGCTCAATGTTTCATTAAAGACTTGCTCTGCCTCATTATCAGCAGTTCCTATACGTAAGAAAGGAATCCAGTTACTAGGTGCTTAATCACTGGAATACATTTTAAACTTTGAATTCCCCCTGGAAAAAAAATAATTCTTAGACAGTAGATTATGCTAATGATTATAGTTAGAAGCAAATATCTTCGGCGCTTTAAATCGACAATATATAAAAGAAAAAAATAAGAAGGATTATTTTCACCCCATCTATTTTTATATATCTTTCTATATTTGCTATTTTTAACTAACTGGTAAACGTTAAGAATCCTACTTATGGAGTTCAAAATATATTCTAGAACTTTAATTAAATCCAAGAATGGGAGAGAGTGACTGCTCTCTGCTGCAATATAGCAACAGCCAAACTTGACTCATTTATCTCCGTGGAGCCTGTGGATTTATGCTTATGCGAAACTAATGAGCCACAAAACTCGCCTATGCAGATCCTGCAGCACACAGCACAGCCCCAGAATTCCTTAATGCCATCCATGGCTAAGTGGGAATTGATTTTGCCTCCACATGTGCTTAACTAATTGCAGAAAATCCACCTTGTGCAGGGAGGGGTGTAACTCACTAGTTGTGCTCTACGCACCGAGCGCTATCCCAGCCATCGGCACACAGCTCAGCAAGGCCTAGCCACGGCAGATAAAAGATGCAAACGTTTCCCCGAGTGGTAAATTAAAGCATGTAAACCCGGTAAGTTCAAAAACTTTTATACATAACCAAAAGTAAATTGGCTTTCCAAAAGGGAATAAACGCCTGACATTTAAAATACCTCATTTAAAATATTAAAAGGCTCGCTGGGGGAAGGGGGGAATTAAAAAGCGCTCTATAAATAAGAGGATATAAGTGGCTGACCGGTAGGCTGACAGGGCCAATTTTCCAAAACACAAGATGACAGAAAAATTATATTAATTTGATATTTATATGCAATTTACAGCTTTCAACAGATCAGAAAAGTGACAAGGCTGAAACAGATTGTTTGAAGTGGTTTGTGTTCTGCTGCCAAATGCTTTCACTTAGTAAACAGCTACAATAAAGAACCATGGAACCAAGAGTGCCATCACACATCTAGGGGCACCAAACTGGAAACAAGGCAGTAAGGAAAGTGTCTATTTCCAAAAGAAGCAATTGTGGATGACTTAACATCTCAAGAAGTTCCGCAAATCACAATCATGCCAAGATTTCCAAGGAACCTGAATCATCTTTTTCCCTAGGATAAAGCCTTAGGCAACCTGGACTCTTTCACAGCTGTCCCAGCACCCTGCTGAGGTCCCATCCAGCATGAACTACCCTTAGCTCCCTAATGCAAGGGCATTATAACAACGGACTGTACCACAACACATTCTCTAGCAATCCAAAACCCCTTCTCATCACACCTCCTCTAAAGCTGTGGCTAGGAAGAAGTGCTTAGTGTTTTAGTCAGCCCTGATCAGCAATATATTGATCTACAGAGCTATATTGTTGACCTCCTATTAGTAACAATACCCTTTTCAAATTTAATGAATTTCATGAATTTTCATCTCTTCCATCCAGACTTCTAATCTAGAGACTTGGAATTTCTGAAGTATTTGACACTGAAATAAAGATGACTTTTTGTGCTAAATGGAGGAGGAAATCTCTTTGACTATTTAAGAATGAAGAAAGTAGGCATATTCTTAGGTTCTTTGCACACCTGATTTTTCTGTGGCTTTTTTTTTTTTTAAAGATAGTAAGTTAGTTACTTAAGACGATTATTTACATAGAGGAACACACTCAGAAGTGGGTATGCTGAACATTAGCTCATAGCAGTAATTAAACATATATAATAGCCTATAATAGCTATATGCATTTGATCTGATTCCAGTAACTGGTGTTGACCAACCCACACGGCTGCATCAGAATATTATTTTTAGTTCACATTAAGAAAACCCACTCACAGCAACGGATCTGTACGAAGCCAGGGAAAGCTGCATCACTCCAAATTAGCACCCTCCACGTACGCCCTCAATGTTTGCTCTGGGGAGATCGATTTCAATGTTAAGAGTATATAATACCTCATATTCTGGTAGTGCTAAAATCCACAGGATATGTTTAAGGAGGATACGAATATTGCAAGACTCCTTCCCAAGGCTTCTCATTGCCACAGCTCTGAAGAGAAAAAGGAGTAACTTGTTCCACCCCTTGATGTACACCACCTCTACATCCAGAGAGCATTAAAGCCCTGTCTGCTGAAGTATGGTTCCACCAAAACCACACAGACTCCCTCAGGAATACAGACTTCCTCTGAACTGGGCTATGAAAAACAAAAGGGAAAATTCTGAATGGCTGACAAAATAGGTCCCAGATCATCCTCCACACTCTGCCTTTCCCGAATTTACCTGCTCAGTCTCTATAACAATCTTGTTCTTCAAGCACAACAATTTTTCTGCATCAGAAGTTCTCATGGCACACATATCTTAACTGCAAACTCTGGCTGCAATTTATTTTGACTCTTCAGACTTACCTATAGGCCTCTGGCATATACCCAAGAAATGCCTGTCAGCACAAGCAGTGAAATTCCACGTTCCAACATACTGCGATTTGGGATCATTGAGGATTACACCACATTGATTGTTAAATTCTTCATCAAAAAGCTGAAAAACAGAAATACGCTTATCAGACTCAAATAATCCATAAACATACTTGTGTAGAGAACGTGAAGTAACATGACATCAGGAGAACCTGAGCTGTCTGAACTTGCTTATGAAGTTTCAAAGGAGTGGTGCAATACAGCTTACCTATTTCACAAACATGAATATTAAATATTAAGAATATTAAATGAGATGGTTTAATGCTTAAAGTAAATATTGCTTGTAGGTGTGATTCAATTAAATTTATTATGCTTCACCTTGGGTAGAGCAAAATACCAATGTTTACAGATGCATTCTTAGCGTAAACAAACAAAGTATTATTGATGATATATTTGATGACTGTCTTTAGGTAGTCTTTAAATTGCAAACAGAAGTTTCAGAAGAGTCACTATGCAGTTGTTTCAGCTTTTATCCTTCACTCTTCAGTGTTCATATCTCAGTTCAGAAGTTGTCACCAAATAAAAGCAAATGGACTCCGCTACTGTCAGCCACCTCATTTGCCAATTAAAACCACTAGGTGGGGCATGGGGGCTGTTAGTGTACTTTTTGGCTACCTTTTTTTTTTTTTTCCATACAGCCTATATTCCAAATTTCATCGCTCAATAGTCAAGAAAAGTCAAAAGTCAGAACTTACATCCAGTGGAATTTTCCTTAATCTTCCTGTCAGGAGCGGGTGAAAGTTACTATACAACAGTCTGCTGTCATCTATCCATTTGTTCTCCCTTGTGCTGAACAGAAACTGCAAACCAATCCAAATATCTTTGGGCATCCCAGGAAGCAAAGACGTTATAAAATCTGTGTAGAAGAACCATAGATGTACGTATAGTGGCTCAGACAATAACAGTAAACATCAGAAAAAACCCTTTTCTTAAATAAGAAAATGCAGCCCCCACTAGTATTAACTTCATTTTCCCAGCCCTTTATGATTGCCTAATGTTCATCATCCTTTCCCTCCAAAGGATAACACCTTTCACATTGATTTTATCTGAAAGGAGCAGACTACTGATATTTGTCCTCCAAATTCTCATGTGAGGAGCAGATAGTGGATTTAACTTGTTCCTCTGAATGCTTTGCTGTATTGCACTTCCATCCAAATTTCAGAAGTTGCTTTTTCCCCAGTCTCCCTGTAGAGACAACAGAAGAGCTCCCTCCTGCCCTCTCTGAATTGATGGCAGAAGTGTTATCTTCCCCTCCTACTGATTTATACCATGAGTCAGAACCAACCCTTGGATTCTAGCAGAGCCTGCCCACCCCACCATCAGAGAAAGCAGAACAGGACAAAGGAAATCAGGCTCAGAGGGGAAAAAATTCAGCCAGGAAAACCCCTCTTAGTGAGCATTCTGGCACAAAAGAACAAGCTTCAGTAACCCCTCAGGCACCAAAGGCATTCACTGAGCTTGTCTAGATTAGGAAGACAAACTGAACCTACCTAATTAGCTACTGCTGACATGTCTTAACTATTGGCCATATGCCAGACTAGCCTCAGCCTATTTTCTGAGTTAGACAAAGGCACTGAATATTTACATGTCAGAGCTAGCCAGTCATCTAAAGCCACTGGGAAGAGAAGCAGCAACCTACAGAAAGAGACATGCTTCTTTAAGAGGTCTGTGCCTTCTTTCCATATAGGTGGCCTTCACCACAGGGGGGAACGAAAAGTAAACGCGAAACAGTAACAAACACTTCCATAGCACCAAACCAGACAGGAGACCCCTCTGTGTAACCTTTCAGAATGGCTAGGCTTTTGCAATCTTAAAAGCATCCCCAACCATGCAGGTTTCAGATATGTATATTCCTGTACGGTTACAACCCTATTCCTCTCCAATAAAAGCAGTAAAATAAATAATCACCATTCAGCTGCTTCCTGAAGGTACACTAGTGGCCCCCCTAATCCACCTTCCATATTCCATTTGGCAAGAGATTATTTGTTTCTAAGGAAAACATGCACTGTGCACATTGCAGAATTCAAATGAGCTACTTCACTTATACCTGCAGCGAACTGTTAGTTTTCCACAAGAATATAGGTGCAAATACAGCTGTCTGGTTCAGCAGTTTGCCACTGAACATTACTGGCACCCAGCGTGAACACACTTCTTCCTCACTGCATTTACCTCAATGACTCCAGTTTATATGACAGCTGAAAGGCAGGTCCCAAAGGTGGAAGGACCTCTGTTCTGCAGTCCCTTCGCCTTCCATCCTCTATCAGTGTCCTGGAGAGCTTGCAGGTGCTCAGTTTAGACACGCTGCCATATTAACTGCTCAGAACGCTTAGACACAGAGGGTCCCATGTGCTCCAGTGGGCACCACATTTGCTACCTCTTCCCCACAGACACCTGAGCTTGTCTTGGAAGCAGCTCCTCAGGTGGTTTTCACAGTGCAATGCCTACAGTCTCAGTTATGTTTTAACTTGCAAAGGAAAATACAGGAATGTTCAGTGGTGACCCTCCTATCTTCAACCCTTAATGCAAACTTTTATAATTTTTTCTTTTTATAACAGGTTATGAACCTGTTATAAAAAGATGTTCATCAAACTGGCTCAAATGTTTGCTGACTGCATTTCCTTGTTACGTTTCCAGTGATGTCAACAACAACAGACAACACACTTTTAATTGGTCTCAGAATTTTAGAATGCTCCCAGGATGCCCGTAGTCAACTAAGTGATTTTTATGCTCAATTTCTTAAGCAGAACTACACTGAATTTGGAAGAGAAGCTGCATGATAAAAATGCCCCCAGTCCAGCATCGTACCTTGCTCAGCTTGATTTGAGATAGATGGAAGAGAGCCTCCAAAAGTTACACACTTTTCATTGGCTGCATTAAATATTAAATATTCGGGTTTCATCTTTAGAAAACACTGCAAAATAAACACAATTAAACTGATTTTCATCATACTATTGCTTTCTAAGAAAAAACTAGTAAAAAAAGATTCTTAAACCAACCCTAAAACTCACTTCTCATTTCCTGCAATAAAACATAATTATTTTTCTCAGAAAGCAAGGAAACTGATACCAGCTGCACTCATTTCTTATTAGATTCAACAGAAGAGCTAAATATAAAAAGATGAATCATCCCAGGAATGAACTCCTCATTCACTGAGGATTAGAATTCCGTAATTTTTAACTGGCTACAGCAGGATCATGTACTGTTTTAAGAATGAGAACTCAAGCACAAACTCTACAGTCAGAGTTGGGCCAGGAACCTTCACTGTAAGGCACTACCTTTTGTGAGAAACTACACAGGAAAGTGAAAGCTCTATTCCGCAATGACATGAAGTAAATTTGCAGACCCTGGCACAATGCAATGTGCAGATTTGATGTTTGCTCCCTCTTAGGTACAGAATAACGGTGGGCCAAATAACAGGAATCAGTCTAAAACTTTAGATGACTGCCTTAAAACATAGTACTGAAATCGACTGTAGTATGGCTTCTGACCTCTGTCGGTTCATTCTTAAAATCTGCTTCTAATGCTTAAGTGAGTTCAGTCCTTAAGGCAACTTATGAAGCTGAGCACCTGCCAGATTGCTGCCTGCCTGTGGTTACTCAGCAAGAGAATCAAGATGCTTTTGCCACAGAAACCTCATCCTCTCTCTTTCTGATCCTTCTATTTCTCCAAAGCAGAATCCAGGATTAAGCGATACAACCAACGTTCTTTGACCTAAACCTGTAGTGATGGAAAAGCAAAAAACCTGAAAATCACTGCTTGGAAATTAAGAAACTATCAATCCTGAGTAAGGGACAGAGAAGGGGGGTGAAATGATTTTAATCACTGCATATAATTTTAAAAAAACTCCCAGTCCACTCCTGAACACAGGGGATACTTCCTCACCTCTTTCAGCAGGGTACTCCATCTTACTGGTCTATGAAAAATAGGTAAGGATGATTGCTCTGTGTTAGCTCTGTACCTTGTTCCGGAACCGATGCCAATCTTTAGGGCAATCCCCTCGGACTGGGCGGTAACTGGGATCATGTTTCTCTAGTAAGGAGGCATTATTTTTTTCACAGATGAAGGGCAGTTTCATGTTACAGTTAACTGGGTAGTCTGCAGAAATGTAAGTTTTAAAAAACAGTTATGGCAGTGCCGATCATGCTCCAATTGCCATCTATACTTCAAGACATGACAAAGACCAGTCTGAAGCGAAGCCCTTTTCAACGCCACCACAGTGAAGTACTAGGAAATCTAAAGCACTAAAACTAACAGCAGAGCAAAAGACAAACATAAATGATTTATATCAGACAGTAACACAACATTCCTAAAGATCCAGACTCCGACCCCTCACTTCCAGTAGTAACACTTCATACAGTCACAGGAAACATCAAACAGAAAAATCATTAAATAGGAAGATTTTGAATACGAGGACTAATCTCATACTCTGGCATAGAGGGTGCGAGAGCAAAACGTCATTAAAGCCAAAAGGAATCCTTTAACATCCATATGGAAAGCATTTGCCTGCACTGCTTTACTTGACTGCTACAGTAACTGGACTGGCTTCCTAGACAAGAGCAGTTTTTGGCTCGCAGTGATGAAAACAGGTCAGCAGCATACAACAGAATAACATGCTTTAATGCTGAAATCGTTAGTAGACAGGAAGATCCAACTGTTCTCCAGGGCTTATACATTTTCTTCAATACAAAACTGTACTGAAAAATGGAAATAAGCAGCTTCAAGTACCACCGGGTGGCATTTCCATTACTTTGTGTACCTCTTCCAAGCTCCTCTAACACAACTCTAAGACTTCATTTCCAGCACTAAAAATATGTAGCATAAACATAGAACGATAGTCATCAAAACCAGATTTCACCTGATCAATTTACGTCACAAAAAGAGCGACAATCAATCATAAAAAATAGTCATCTGAATTCAGGTTTGTCTCTGGTCATCAAGAAATATTATCATGGCTTCTACTATAAGGAAGAAAGAAATGACTCAAAATTCAATCAGATTATAATCACGAAGCTATTGACTCCTAATTCAATATGAATTTACATTCAATGTAAGAGTTTGGGCAGAATAGTAATTAATTTTTTTAAATATAATAATGACAGAGAGGGGTGAAAAAAATAAAAACAACAAAAGAACCGTACCTCTATACCAGTTCTTTCTAGAAACATACCAGCAATCCCTCAGGAATCGATCATGGAAGCGTGAAAATAACTGTAAACTGGATACAAACATTTCAGAGTCAATCTCCAATCCAATGTGATCTTCAAGCGGAAACTCTGACAGCACCAGAGCCAGAGTGCAAATAAAAATTTGGGCTGGTAACTGTTTCTAGGAGATGCCCTACAACACTAAAAAGGACAGAGCGGGGGAAAAAACTAGAGAAGGAACAAATATGTGCTAGATTCAGTAGTTATATACCCTGCCTAAATTAACTATGTTGAGGAGATGTGCAGAACAAGGGTAGGTTATTCATCATGCTGCAATTGCTGACATGTTGTCAAGTGAGGAGAATGGGCAATACCCCCTGTTTTATTTTTGAAATACTACACTGATATAGTATTTTGTCAAGTGAAAAATTTTCCTATTAAGAAGCCCATAATTCTGTGCTGTAGCCACAAATGGCAAGACAGAAGGTTTGATGTGAGTCAGCACAGCTCTGTAGGGCTATACTATAAGCCCTCCAAGACTTGTGACATTACCAAACTGGAAGTGTGATGTCTGAAACCAATTTTATACTCTCTGTCTCAGGCATTTCTCAGCTACCCTCAGACAGGGTTTTTTCAGATTTTTTTTTTTTTCCCCAATTTCCCAATTATTAACAGAACACAGGAGTCAGCTTAAAAAAATCCAGTAAAAGCATCCTAAAGATCAATGAAATATACTAGCTATTAAGACCATTGATTTCAGGGATTCACATGATAAGACAAAGATGTCAATAACCTGAAATCTAGAGGCTCTGACAGACATACGAGAAATTAATTATGAATTCAGTTATTAAGTTATTTTTAATTAATTTTTTTATGTTGACAATGCTTGCAGTGGGAATAGAACCCAGAATTTGGCAGCTAATTAATAATATTTTGAAACAGACCCACTTTCTAATTGTACACACGTACTGTCTTAATGATTACTTGCTTTATGTCTGAGAACTACACAGTTCCACTCTCTCTTTTCAAGGACTCCACAGTCGAAGTTTAGCATGGCAAGAACAGATGCAGGTACATGTGTACAAACGTGGAGAACAGCGTCACTGAATAACGCCATATGGTTTTCTAGCTTAGTTCAAATTACTTATTTTACTTCTTTGGAATTATATAGAGGAAGTACTCTTTTTACTAAATTGGGGATAAAATGTTTTCCTTTGGAGACTATTCTGCTTAAGTATAATCCTAAAAAACACGTCCAAGAAAGTCTAAAATAAGCATTTCATAATTATTCTACATACGGTGAATGATAGCTGTAGCCGTAATCAATAAACTTCAGCCACCACTTCTGTTCGCTGTTTGATAACTGTGGAAATAAAGAACAAAAATCCCAGCATTTTACAACCCACAGAGAAAGATCCAGACCCTACCAAGCGTAAATCAATAACAAAAATAATTTTTATTCAAAACGTTTCTAAAATGTGCAGGAACTACTATTCTCCAGCGATAGGAAAGGACACAGTTTGAGACTCTCATGACAAGTAGACAGACCCCTGCACCAACTAGAAGAAAAAGCCCACATTTTATGTTCCACTGGATAAAGCTACAGGAAATCTTGCAGCACTGTCTTAAGCGTGTGCTAAATCCATCATTCCCACAAAACTCATGGCAGGAACTCTACCAGACAACAAAGACATAGTTGCAAGCTGCCTAAAGCTGATGTTGTTCCTCCCTTCCTCAGAATAATGCTGTTCTCCCAGCAGATGGTCTAAAAACAAATACTTCAAGAAAAGGCTAGAGAATTAGCAGGTCAAATCCTTTATTTATCTTGCCTTATAATTTCTCCTTCCAGGTAATTTCTTGCCTGGAGAAATTTCACTAAGAGAGCTTGCAAGCTGCTAATTTCAGAAAGCACTGTTTTCTGACAAGGAGAAAGGTAGCAACAGAGGTGCTGGAACTTGAAATGTTCTGGTAAGTTTCCTTTCACAGTATGATCACTATAAGCCCCTTTCATTAAAGGCGATCAGACCATCATGCACATCTGATTAAATTCTCTCATGAGGTGAAAAATTATGTGCTTTCCCATGCATAAAATTAAGAACCAGCACAACTGTCAGTGTAGTATTTGCAGACAATGGTGGTCCTGTTAAGACACCTTCTCTCAATTTGTAGGTGTTGTGTTTGTTTTCCATGTTGTTGAGGCTACTTTTAAATTAAAAAAATTCTTTTACAAGACTGACACGAAAACACTTCTCTTTCAAATCATATTTTCCTTTTAAGTATAATTACAAACTATAAAGACCACCAGGAAAATTAAAAAAATTAAGGATTAACATTTTCTTACATTGGAAGAACTGGCAAGAAAATTTCCTCATGGTGGAAAGTATCTGTTAGACAGATTACCCCTTCTTACCTTTTCTATTTGAGATAGTATTGTCCTGAGTTTTGGGTAAGAATCCACAGAGGCTAAATCACTATCATTTTTTTGACAGTAGGAAATAGCTTCCTGGAAGCTCAGGTTTTTATCCGGTACAAACCACAGCTCAGCTCCATCAACAACAAGTGGGGCTCCATGAATTCCAATTTCATCTACACAGAAGAAATATCACACACATAAGAAATAAATTCTGAAGAACTCATCCTTTCTTTTTCTGAATGTAATGAGAAATTTCAGTTTGACACGGAGAAGAGCCAACACTCCTTCTTGCAACTCTGGGCTCTCTCAGGATCAAATTCTATCAGTCATGACCTTTGCTGGTATCAAACAAGTATTACAGCAGTAATATAACAATACTCTATATCTCTCCTTAGATTTAACAACTATATACACATAGTAGAAGAATATGCAAGAAGTCCATTTTACCTGGTATGTACCACTCAGGTGTCTTGGGAGTGCTACCTGTCCAGAGGAAAAAAAGGAAGTGATTTCAAGCTTACATTCTAACCAGACTGCGGTCACCAATAATGGGAATAATGTATTATGCTTCTCAGCGTGCATGATGGAAAAAAGAAGTAAATCATACAATTTTAATAGTTTAAAATAAGCTGATGTAAAAGTAATGGGGCTTTTGAATGCCCCAGTCTTAAACAACCAGGGCTTTTTTCTCTCCAAGCCTCAAAGTAGTGTATCTACCCATGTCTCCCCACAACAAAAAGTTTCATCCTCTGAAATGTCTTTTAATGAACAACCAGAATGTAAAAGCCTATTGGATTATAACAGGTTTTTCATACTGCATGGAAAAACCTGGATCTCTGCAGCTATGCCATACCATACTTTTGTACTGTCAATCCTCCATCTGACTGCAACAAGGAGCTAGTACTCTGTTCTTCCCAGAAGGTGGCTAATTCACCTAAGGTTGAAGCAAACTGTACACCCAAGATGTCTGTGGTCATTTAGTTATAAACATCACTAAGAAAGATTAAGTGAAGTCCACAAATGCTGCAACTCAGTGGGTTTTACCACCTCTCCTAGTAAGAAGCCACTTCTCACTTCATTGGACAAGAAAGACTATGGCAGCAGTGATACTGCATCCTCCTCATGGCCATTTTTTGATATACCTAAGTGTAGGTCTGTCTGTGACACAGCTGAGATATCTCATGTACTGACCTCTTAACACTTCAGAAAGGAAATGATAAAATGTTGTTTGCGAAGCTTCTGTTACGGGGCAATAATGACAGCTCCATGGCAATAAAAAAATACACTATTTTATAGGAATAAACAGATATAACTGCAGTTTACCTTTTGTTATCTGGCAGACCCATTCCAGTTTAGCTTCACAATCAAAAGGCTTGAAATAGAATTCCAGGTCTCTGCCTTCATGGAAATAAAATCTCCAAAATGATCTCCGTGAAAACTGAGAGGTCTGTATAAAAGAAGAAGCAGAGAATTGAGATAGTGTGGCACAGGCCTCTGAAATGCACAATCAAACTGTATCTAAAAGGTACTTTGGCAAAATCAGTATATCATAATGTGGTTTTAGTCCCACAAGTTATTTTGCAGAAAATGAGCAGATACAACTCTAACTCTTCAACTACAATTCTCCATGCCAGCCAAGTTTGTGGAGCAATTAGGCAAAGAACTTAAGGCCAAACTACATACAAAAGTCTCTTCTTGCAGTGTTTCCTTGCATTTTAGTGGTGCACAGGACCTCATCAATACTTACTATTGAATTATCTTTTGCAACTTGCTGCCTTGAAAGTATTCTCATTTCTGCTTAAAGGAAGCAACCATCAAAACTGGCACAGAAATAATCTTTTTTATTTAAGATTATTTCTCACAATCAAGCTCGAGATTTGACTTTACTCTTGCTGCTCTTGCCAATAAGGAGAATTTTTTATCATTCACAGCGTCTCCTTCAAACTTCTCTCATCTAAAACTTTTAGAAGCTTAATGGGGACAGCTTCTCGGCCTGGGGTCACAAAGACAGAAGAGGAAGATGAGGCAAAATCGCTGTGAACGGAAGCAAAGGGATGCAACTATCTTTTCCTTCAGTAAATGCTAAAAGTAGAGGTGCTTCCAGCAAGGTTAAAAGAAAGGAACGTATTGGAATGATAAAAAGTTAAGCAATGAAGAATATAATTGGGAATTAAGCAGAGGCCTGACATTTTTAATTGTAAACTGACACCGCACTTACGGTCTATTTCACAAGTAAACAAGGAAATATGCACAAACATAAACACATGCTCTTATCCTGGCTACTCCTACTTCCCCTACTTTAGGTTTCAAACGTTTTCTTAATTTACAATTCAATACACTAATCTAGAAGTTCCTGGTAGAGTTCTGTTTAAGTTTTTGGTTTAGACTCTACATTACATCCTTACATGTTACATGAAATATACAAGGCATATAGCATAGCAACAGAGAATAGCATTGCTACTGAAATATTTTGTAGTTCAAAGTAAGTCTTACGAAAGGTTATCATTAGCACAGCACTCAGTTTATTTAAAAAAAAAAAAGCCCTGAAAAAGGGAAAACTGATAATAGGTGTAGACTGATAAAAGGAACACTAGCGACCTTTTCACTATTCAAATAAATGATCTCAGCAGTCAACTCAAATTCAATATGTGGCTGGCAAAACTCTTTTTTCCAAGTATTTCCAAGTAACATTATGTATGCTGCTATTAAAAAACTTGAAACTAACCTTTAATGCAGCACAGTCTCTTGTATCATATTCATCTTCCAGATAATCGAGCGGCATAACAACGCTAGTTACCTACAAGAGGGACAGGATGAAAGAATCATTGCATTATGAGTATTTTTGCTATGGTAACCCCCAGAGACAACCACTCAGACCTGGGATACCCCTGTGTTTATCACTATCAATGGCAGTTACTGGTTCAGTTTTGAGTCTGCGTATCTGTCATTATGGGAGAAGAGAGGGAAAGAACTCACAATTTGAGGTAAATAAATCAGTTACAGTGAGGAAGATGCTTTTGGAGAAGTCTGACATATCAAGGGGATGAATGATACACCCTGCTCTCTGCTGTGTTATGAAGACACCTTGTTCTCTTCTCCAGTTCTTACGCATTTACTACTATATTTCTGTTAAAATACTTTAATGCAATAGAGACAGAAATCAGGTTAACCTTATTAAAGATATGTTTTTAATTGGAAATCTGCCTGGATGACAGCTCTTAAGTGCGCAATCTTCATCTGAATTATTCATCTGTTGAAGGATCTGGCAAATTTTAATTAAAATATTTAACAATTTACTTTCAATCCAGTCCAAGCTGAAACAAATCAGGACATAACATTTCCTGGTTAAAAGTTAACTTACGGGTTTATCATCGCTCCATTGCCAAGTTCCCAAAGAGTCTGGACTCCTCTTATTCATTCCAATCCATACCCATCTGTCATTGCTGTGAATAAACAAGATAAAAATCTTAAGTCAAGTATATGGTTCAGCTCACTTAACAGAAAGACTGACCTGTATCGTGGTATTACTGACGATCAAGCAGCAAAACCAAAGGTTTACTACTGCAAGTCATAGCAGTTCAAAGAGAAAAATGAGCGTAAGGGCAAGGACTTCTTCCTCAAGGAGGTCAATAGGTTGCCTTTCCCTGACCATAGAGAAAACTAAATCAAAATCAGGTAATTACTTTGTTCGCTGCATCACCAATTCATCAGTTGGCACTTGATATCAAGGTCTAACTCCTATGCTTTTCTTCCAGAATCACACACACAGCATTTATTTGGCTTGTTTCACTTTCTCTTGTCCACCTCAGGTTATCTCCCTCTACACCACCAGTTCAAACACACTCTTCCTCAAACCACACAAAATTTCTACCCATACAGAATAACTGGCTTCGTATTTCCCTTACGTTTGCCAGCAATATAAACAAACCAAGCAAAGGCACGTATTTCAATTATGTACCTTTATAAAAAGAAGCACAAACAAACACATAACACCACTGACTCCAGTGCTTGCACAAAATAATGGCAATAGAAATTTTACTCCATTTTACAGGATTACAGTCAGAACTGTATTTTTTCTAGATTTTACTTTTGTTTTTTGTAAGTGCAGGATGCTTAAATTCAAAATTTCAGCTATGCCCCAAGATATAAAGATGTCCAAAAAAAGCTGGTTTACACTGTAAATACTTAAATCTGCAGTAACAGTCCCTACTATCATTTATGAATGTAAAGATACCATAACAAAATGAAATATGTGCTGGTCAAACTGTAAGGTTAGTTTTGCACTGCAAACTTGAAGTGTCAACTTTGTGCTAGGCACTGAAGTTCATGGTAATTCACTCCAACCAGCTACCTTTCCCAAGGAAGGCAGTAGCCACTTTTCTGAACTATGGAATCAGCTGGAAGCAGCAGAGGGAAGAAAGACCATGAGATTTTTTATGAAATCACAGGCTACATGAAAAGCTACTGCAGTAGAGCTGTGGAACAGGCACTCTCATCAATGTGGCCTGACAGTGATTGTAAAGTATTGATGCCACAGTACAGGGCTATTGTAAAACTGTACCAGGAGTACTATTCCACAAATTCGTGTCGTAGCAAACACGGAGAAAGAATATAGGATATTTGAGGGAATGAGAGTTTAAGTTATTAACAAGAGTTAAGGATTTTCTTGTTTAGCCTTGACAAAGACAGACAAGCAAAGGATATAATTCTTCTTTACATATATTAGGAGAGTAAACCCCCAAGAAGAGGAGCTATTTGAGCAAAAAGGAGAGAGTGTCTAAAGGAATCAACACTCAGAGATAAATTTAGGCGTGAAATTGGGAAGAGATGTCTGACCAGCAGAGGTCAGAGTTCGGAAAAGGCTCCCAAAAAAGTAGCGCTGACAAAGTTATTTTAGGACAGAACTTGGAAAGTTTATGAAAATAATTTTATTACATGGAGGGATGGACTCAGACCCAGACTTACCTACATAAACAATGTTATGAAATCACAGGGCAATGTTAAGAAATCCTTTGGTAAGACTGTGCCACTACTTTTCTGCACATATCATATATGAAGATGCTGTGGCTGACAGTGCAGCACCAACAAGCAACCGCCCACATGCTCTCAGCTCAGCTAAGTATATGAAATCTAAGATGGGCAACAACATTTTATTTTGTAGGATTCCCCCTAGGAAGACAGCATCAGACACCACTGAATCTCATTTTTGGTTTTTTCTCAACTTCAATATTAATTTTCTGACACTGGTGTGATAGTGTGAACACACCAGCACGATCTTATCATATTGAATAGCCTTTAGTCTTTTAATGATATCACTAAGAAGCCTTTAAAGAGCCTAAATGCCCCATACCACTCCAGAGGGAAAACTGTGAGCCAAACATTCACAGCTGTCAAGCAGCTAAGTGCCTTTTGGCAATTTGCCTTTAGGATTTTATTTTTCTGTGATTGTTCTTTCCAATTATGAACCAGACATTGCTTAACCCTCCCCTCCTAATTGTCAGCTACGGGCTTAGTGCACTTTAAGCAACTGATCATCACAAAGGAATATCTACTAAAAAGAAAATTTGAGACGCTCATTTCAAAAGGATCTGCAGTAATTACCTGAGGAACCAGAGCAATTTTTCAAAGTCTTTCAACTTGCATTTGGCTTTTATGTAATAAATTTTTTAAAAAAAAAAAAAATTCAAAAGTGTGCCAGGTCAAGAATTTCTCCAGCTTATCTCCCAATTTGCAATTACTGGTTTGCAAACATAACAATGTTTTCTGGTTGACCGGGCATTTACAAATTAATGTAATTTTTTTGCTTCTTTATGAACTGTTCAGACATGACCATGAGTAATTCAGTAACTGCTACAGTATCCTTGATAGCATTTTCAATCTTAAGTAAAGCCTTCTGATAGCGCTCTGAAATTATACTATCACCTCATCCCAGAAAAGAACTCCACCAACTATTTAAGACAAATACGAATTAAGACTCTGTACTGCAATGAAACCTGCAGCAAGGAATTTGTTTGTAGAGTAGGTACGTGTCTCCTCATTGCAAAGAATTTAAAACTCATCCTATGGAATAGTATCAAAACTGATTCATCAGAGCCAGAGTATTCCCGGAGCTACATTACTGGAACTGCCTCTAAAACCTAGATTATCTTGAGTTGCAACCTAAAAAAATAGACACAATTTGTGCTTTACAATGGACTCCATACTGATTAACGATGAAAGACCCCAATCTCCATCAATCCCTGTGAGAATACCAGTGGCTCTTCTCTCACACAGAACTAAAACTTCATAAAATTCGATGTTGTGCAGGAGTGGATAAATACAGTTTAGATCAATGCAAAGGGAATAAAAACCAGCAATTTTTCTACTGTCATATTCTAACTGCTAAAATAGAAAAATTACTTTTCCTGTTCCAACACAAGATTAAGAGCCTAAGTGAAGTTACAGCACCTTGTAGTTCAACTACAAAGGTAATACATGTACATCTGGGCCAACCCCCTAAAGGTGCAATTTAAGGTGTCACTTAATTTTAGGCTTCATATATACTTTTAGGCCAGCACTGCCTATTTGATCCCTGGCTCTTCCCTCTGTAACAGGCTACTGCCACTAGCTGAATCTCCACCCTGCTAATCAATCACCTACTCTTTAGTGAAAGGAAAGAGAAGTTGTATCAATGCAATTACTCGCATCTCAGCTTTGCTGCAGTTTTGGTCAGTGTGCTGAGAACAAGATCAGTTTTTTCTTGCAAACTCAAGTGTCGGTGAGGCTTTCCAGATCTGGGACAGCTACAGCAGCAGAGCTGTGTATATGAAAGGCAAGTGACTTCTTTCCAGTAAGGTGTTCTCACTGAAATGCTATTTCTAACTAATCCAAGCTGTTACTCTCCTTGTGTCCAGCGTTGCTGCCAGCTTTAAGCTGTAGAATGCTCACAAAACCAGTAACTGAAAGCAACTGAACAGGATCTGTTCTGCCTGTATCACGTCCCTCAACGTGAAAAGAGGTTATCTCCTATTTCTTTCAGACAGGGGAAGGTTGGCAGGCAGATTTTATTTTCCTTTCCAATGGCAATCGCCCGACTTGGCTGGAGCAACTCTAGCTCTCATTTGCCTCTAAGGTGGAATCTGAGTAAAGAACAGAATGGACTCGGCAAGCTGCCCTTTTCCTGGTGAACCAAACTGACTTTTGCTAACATTTAAAAACAAACAGTTCTCAATGAGTCACCAGAGAACTGTGCAAGGGGAAAAAACCCGAAACCAAAAAAAGCCAAGGTGTGGCTCCTTCCCCAAGCTGAAATGAGTGCACTGAATTAATAGTTTAGGTCAGAGTTTGCACTGAGTAAATGTGGGGAACACAGACAAACTGCAAGCCAGTGCACCCCAACAGCTAATCACATCTAACTTTATCTTACAATGGTTTCTCCCAGCTACCTAAATTGTTTGTTCTTGGTGAAATAATTCACTTGCTTTCTTCTTGAGTTTATTTTCAGACAAGTCACCTTTCACTCTTGATCTCCAAAACACTTTATGTAATCACCACCTCTGAGAAATTTCAAAGCACAATTAACTTAAACACTTCATTATGTATCTAAACAAACAAACATTATTTAAAAGACCTCAGGCAAATACAGAGCATTTCTGTTCAGGAAGTTCTGCAATGCTTGAAAAGGGCTTAATCCAGATGAAAATACTGTGATTTGGGTTATATGTGACACATGCAGTTACTGCAACACTGACTGCAAAGTTAACTTATAATGGGTTCAATGTACTGCCCCTTATATAAGTTCTGGTAGAATAATACTGAAGTACTGTGACTTTTCTTTCTCCGGGCTAAGTTCGAGTTTTCTAAAATACAGGAACTACAGTAGCATCGTGTGTCAGCTGACTTTCCGGTAAGACATGAAAGATCTCCACCTTTAAAATCCTAACAAAAAATGGCCCTTAACTATAATTAACACTTCAGATGGTCTGCAAGCTGAAAAGGGGTTCCAAGTACTTGTAGGAAGATAAGCTACTTCTCTGTTCACGTTTCAGAGTAGATTAGGTACACCAAACCAAAGTTTTGCAAAACAGTATAAGAAGATCCCCAGCTAAAAATAATTTGTGCACTAGTTTTTATTTTAGGGACTTCAGTCACTTTAGCAAAGGAGTCACAAGTGGCTTTCATACAAGCTAAATCATTTATACAGAGAGCACAAGTTTGTTTTTTGTTTCTTATTAACATAAACATTGAGTAATTTTCATGAGTTGTGCACTTCTAAAAAAAGTTCACTGGGTTTTCAAGAAGGCATCTCTTCAGTCATCAGGTTTTAAAATTTAATCACGGTGTTGTACGTTGACAGCTTCTGAAATAAACCCGATTTAGTTTGTTGATGATAAAATTTAGATCATATAACTGGCAGCACTTGAGTTGAAGCTGGCAAAAGTTCTGAAAAACCATGCTGCCAATCAAAGAAAACATGTTACACAAGGATCTGACATCACACCAGTGCCTAATAAAGCTCTGCAGTGACAGTTCCTTTGATTAAAAATAGAGCCTTAAACTCATAAATTATGTAGCATTTAATTTGTTGATAGCAGAAAACTCAACACACCCATCTAATGCCCATATCCTGTTATTGCAGTTATGCCAAATGGGATCTATGCCAACCAGATTGCTGGACACTACATTATTCACGTTTTCAAAAGACAGCACCCAGTATAGTCAGGAAGCATTTCATGAATAAATATGAGACCTATCTGAAAAAATGAAATAACAACTCATCTATTAAGAATGTATTAGTAAAGAGTAGGAACAACAGTCACCCAGTTGTGCCAAAATTCAATATAAAGAAGGAAATATTATACCAACACAGACTTAAATTCATGTAATGGAAGATGCTCAAAGCAAATCTCTCTTTTCCCGCACTCCCTCTAGAAATGCAAAACATTTGCCCAAGCTCTACTCCCTTGACATTTTCCAGGAAGGCAGTGACCAGCAGTTCAAATGCCACATCTAGACGTTTTTACTGTGGGAAACGCAGCCACTGAACACTATCTCATACTTGCCATTTGGGGTCAGCAGCAGCGTTTGTGATCTACTGCAGAACACGACTGAAAATAAAAAATTTTACAGCCCATGGCTAATTTGTTACCTGATTATTTTTCTTAGGATAGAATGAAGCGCCTTGATTTCTTCCGAGTGAGTAAAACTAGGCAGATGGCCCCCGAGTGCTTCACAGAACCTTTCTGCCTCTTCCCAGGTCCTGGTTCGTAGCACTCTTTCACTGTGGAAGAACTTCACAACAACCAAAGATCAGAACAGAAAATGACGCAAGTGACAACACTACTCAAGTATGGCCACCCCAGCTAGGAATGAATAACTGGTGGTTCCATAGGGAGAGAGCTCGACTCCTTAACAATTATTTTATTTTTTCAGTTTGTTTGACAACAGCCAGACTCTGAAGTTTAGCTGACAAAATTTGTTTCAAATGCAACATATTCCATATGGCAGGCTTTCTCTGTTTTTCTTTACCAGAAAGATTTTACAAAACAACATCCAACTCACTCCAAAACTGCAAGCCAAATTGTAGGATTGTGGGTATGCTGTTCGTTCAAGTCTACGGTGAACTGCAAAGCCCAGTTTTCACTGAAACCAGGCCCGTTTGGATGCTGCAGGTGAAGATAAGTTCTTTGGCACACCCTTTGCTACCTCTATATATCAGACTTGCAGGCTTGGCTTGTACACCTCCACCTGACTTCAGTCCAAGCCAGTTCCCGTCACAGGCACGCTGCACTTGGTCAACAGGAGTTTTGGAGAACCTGTCAGGCCCAGCTGTCACATCCCCTCAGCCACGGGACAGCTATGCTGCACCTTGGCTAGGCCCATTCCTTTGGGATCCTTGCCCACAGCCTTGTTGTTCAAGCTGGGTTTCCCCACTTTGCTACCTGAGCTGTTTACAAGACACGGCTCGTTACAGACACCGGGTCCACAAACAACGAATAAATAATCCATTAAGTAGCCTCAGTTTTAACTTGATCTGACTATTAATAGGAAGGATTACTAGTTGCATTTCTAAAAACAAACTTGTTTAAGCCATTTCATAGGCCATTTCAGCTAAGAACATGGCTGTTCAATTCCATGATTTACTTCAAAACCAGTAAAATATAAATGAGATTGCACGTTTTCTGATGAAGTTTGATATTCACGTTCAAAGCAGAGAAAATCCCCCCTCTACTATCTACACTCTTAAGAGTACAGGAAGGGAAAGGACAACGGAATGTGATGCAAAGCACTTTCCTTCTCTATTCAGGTGTCCCTTTTGGGAACTGGCAGAGGATGATGCCTGTGAACTTCTGGAGCTAGTCAACCTGAATCACCATGGACTCCTGCCCCCAGTGTAAAGCATCTCTGAAATGCCCTTCAGAGCAGTTAAAATCTGCCACGAAACAGTTAATCACACGCTTGCTGCAAGACAGTAACAAACAATTATCATCCAATAGGAATAATGTTTTACCTTGTAGCAGGCAAGGCCAGACCCATTGTGCCACCCAGGGGGACAGGGATCAGTTGGTTTTGGGAGCACTTCTGGCTCCTTGGGCAGCCCGATGTATTTTTTGCAGATGGAAAATGCTTTAGTGGTTTTACAGTCCTTAGTTTCCCACTTTCCAAGAGACTTTCCACTCGGCATGGCCACACATCCTCCTGAAAACTCTAGGATTTAAGCCACCAAAGACATTTAAGACTATTGGCCGGTTTTCCAAAAAATCCATAGTTTTCTGAATGACTATTTTATTTCATCCTTGGAGTTCTCTAACATGGTGTTCATACACTCCAGTGCTTGCTCAATGTAAAATGATAGCATTTTTATGTATTTTTTTTAAATTGTTTAATTTACCTGGTTGCAAGGAATTCCAGTTCGTGTATGTCACAGCTTCACTTTTTTTCCCATCCACTGTACCCCAGGAATATATTCCTGATTGGCTAATATCCTGCAAACCAGTCCAGAAGTACTTTTCTTCAACTTTGGTGTGTTTTCTAATTAGACTGTTTATAAATTCTTGCTCAAATCTGAAAATGCATAGATTAATTTCAGTCAGTATTTGAAAAATACCTGAAACCACTGAGTCAATTTGAAAACCAGGTCTATTATTACTCCCGTGGTTGTCCAGGCCATTCCATATTCAACCTGGGGCCAGGAGACTGGAAATTCACATATTTCCAAGAAAGTTTTACACTGTAGGTTTACCACTGCGGAAAACATAGCTTGTTAGCTCTTTGCAAAAGCGATTTTATCTCTGTTTTTTTCTTTATAAACCTCTGATTAGCATACAGAGGTTTTAATCTCTGACAATATCTCCGGTATCATACTGTAAAACATGCCCACAAATTAGTGAGATGAGTTTTACCTGTTCATCACTGTAAGGTTGCACAGTGCTCCAAATGAAACTTCTGTTTTATGAATCCTGTAACAGTAGTTTCCATGTCTCTCCCACCCCTGGTTAGAGAATGAAAAACACACTTATACCTAAACAGTCTAATTTAGGCATTATCTACAGGTAAAAAAAATCATTGCTGGTGCCCACAAGCTGGCACAGCGCATACAAGAAAGAAATACAGCGCATCACATACAAGGTCCAGTATCATCAACTCTCAGATTCACGGTTCTAAGAAAAAATGCAACCACGGGAATAAAACACTCCACTGTTTTAGCTCAACTGTGCAGAGTCTTCTGACTGCTGTGTGCATTTAGAGAGAGAAACACAAGGGTGACAGCCTGGTCCTACTCAAAACAATAGGAGGTTTCATGCTGTTCCACCAATGCCGGGATTCAAACAGAGGAATAATAAGAGGGCATTACTACTACTCCTTTACCTCTGAAAAAAAAATATTATACTGAAAATGTGCAAACTTAAAAAACTTCTGTATTATTCAAATCTCTTGCCCTACATTTACACTGAAATCTCAAGGAACATTAATGGGTTGCCTCTTTGCTAGCCTATCAATGCCACTGGTGCCTGAAGAGCACAGAAAGCTGTAAATCTACATCCTGGCAGTCTCAGAAGAGACAGAATAAAAATAGTCCGAGGTTGTACAGAAGGAAAGATAAGGAGTAAACTTGCTTCCTGTTGCTGGCAATATGCCACACAAAACTGAACCAAAGAACACTGAAGTAGCTAGTAATACCATCCCAAGATTGTTCAAAACAGAAAAGACATCAAGTGCTATTTATACTGTAACATGTTATACTGTAAAAAAACAACAAACAATCCTACAACAACCACCAACCAACCCCCTACCTTTACTCAAGTCAAAGAATAAAAATGAGCCAAGTGAAGCGTAACAGCAACCTAATCTCATTTATCAATCTCTGCATATTGTTACCTTGCAAAGTGCTTATCCTAAATTTTAAAACATACTTCAAGCAAAAACCACAGAATAAATGGCATTAGTGATAACATATCTAGTAAAAGCAATTTTTTTTCCCCAAACAAATAAATTGTGCGCATCTCCTGGGTCCAAGCTCATAGCACTTTCATTAATAAACAGAGTGGTAATATATCCAAAGCCTGCATAGGAGACTCGGAATTTTGGCTCTTGCTATATAAATGTCCCTTTTCAGCTAAAATGTTCCACCAATATTATTGTACAGGCAAGAAGGAAGCAAGCAACTCAGAAACCTGCAGGTTTCTGAACCAAGTAAAAGAAACACAGGCTTCCTATTACCTCGTCCAGTGAGCAATTTTTCTCTGATTTTGTTTCATTCAAAATCACTCCTTTTTTCTTGCACACATATTTCAGTTTTTCTTCACAGGATCTGACTCTCCACTGTCCCAACTATGACAAGGAAAAGAAAAAGAAAAAAAAAAGGCATTTAGAATTCTAAAATCTTTCAAATTCCTTAGTGCAGGGGCTGAGTTTTCACAAGTGGGAAAGCCAAAATGCCTCTAGCTAAAATACTGGGGGTGGGATGCCCTGGATTATATGCCCAGGTGCATGTGTAGAAGGGAGCGAGAAAGGTGACAAAGAGATAGGAAGGTTCTGGATCACATTTGAGATGGGGAAGAAAAGGCCACCGTGGTGCCAGCTCTCTCAGACCAGGGAGGGAACGGGTGCAGGGGGTACGCTCAGCTTACTGCAGAGGTAGGGAGCAGACAGCTTGGAGCAGGACACAGGAACTCCACTGCCAGCACAGCAGACAGACACTTGCCCCAGTTTTACACTAAATCTGGGAGATGGGATACAGCCTGCTTCCCTCGCCACTCATTTTTGTGACCTCCTTTCCTCACCCATCTCCTGCTTCTTCTGTAACATACCCCACCCCATGTCTGTCCTCTCTTCTTCTCTTCTTAAGGTATCTCACTACCCATCCACAAGTAGGTGGCCCAAATTGATCCTGGAGATGACTGCACCTAGCTTTTCCTTTCAGTAGTTCAAGCCCACCTCCTTCCTAGCTCTCTACTATAGACACACAAGATACAGCAACCCAAAATGCAGAGTGACAAGGACAACTGGCTGGCCAACAGCAGAAGCACTCTCAGAGCTGCAAGCAATTTCTTCCATTCTTTGCAGTACACAGCTGATTTTATTTCTGGAATAATCTTTAAAATAAACTTAACCATTTTTCTACAAGCAAATTTCTATAAACTATTTAGCTGATGATTGGTAGCTAACTCTTTTACCCTCCCCTGGACTTTCACACACATCAGTGCTGCCTCTACTATGACAGAAAAAGAATTTTAAAACCCCAGCACTATGTACCTACCTCGCCTGAATAGGACACACAGTTAGGAGTGGTGTTAAAAGGAACTTTTGGTTCATTCTGATCCCAATAGGTAAAAACCACCGCTGAGCCATCTGACCATTTGAACAAGGTTGGTACATCTTCATTCCTGAGACCCATCCACATTTCTGCTTCAGCATCTGTAATTTAAAGTTAGGGCAATACCATAGTTTCAAAATAATATTCATATTAACTGGAAAGGAATGTGAAATCAGCAAAATTATGTTTTTACTCACTATAGTGCACAACATAAATTCCACTTTTTTTTTCTTATAGAGAGAAAAGGTATTTGAGACAAGTGCAGTATATTTCTATTATCTTGTTTCTTAATTTTTATTCATGAATATGAGTAAGTTTCACAGAGAAGGTAACAAATGGGGAAAAAACCCAAACACAAATAATGAGCCCTCAAGCAAAAAAAGCTCAACCAAACCTAAGTTTTAGAGTGCATGCAAAAATGTAAGACTAGAGAGTACAGACAGCATTTATTAGTTCAGTGACCCGGTAGTCAAATATTGACCCAACTATCTATGATTCTCTTTGAATGAGAAAATTAAACACAAGGTATTGGGCAACTAGAAGTAGGTTAGCTCAATAAATAAATAAATAAAATAGATCAATCAAAACCAAAGGTAATACGGAGGGACTGAACAGCAACGCTCAGCACTAGTCTGGGTACAAGCTCAGCATTAGCATCTTCATTTAAAAGCTAAAGGTTATGACAACTGCATGCTGGAACATGGAAAGGGGTTTGCAATTTATGGTGCATAGCACTCGGTGCTTGACTTTTACAAGCATCCCAACTCACCATCATGAAGCTTTGTAACAACCAGTTCAACATCTGCTAATGAGTGGATGCTGATGAGCTCACTCTTGTTCGCTTTGCACGACTCATCTGCCGCACTCCAGGGCACCTGGTTGTTCATCAACATGTAGCAAAACCCATTGTGGGTAAGCCAGCCCGAATCACAGCCAGTATCCAAGTGGCTCCAAAACTCTTAACAGTGAAGAGAAACAGCATTAGAGTTTTTTGTTTCACATTGGTTAGTGCAGTGGGTTGGCATTTTCTTCATGTTTTAAACCCTTTAGCACCTTAAAAACAGCCAGAAAGCAGCAATCAGAATGCATTCGTATCTCTTCAGGGCTAATGTTTTAAGAAAGGGTCACAATTCAGTCAAGCAAATAAGACTTGACTGAACTGCATTATGGGGATTCATAATATTTTGGGTCCATGAGGTAGGCAGAAGGTGAAAGAAGTTAGCGAGAGTGAAAGTAAAAAGCTGGAATGAATTAAACTAAGCCAGTCTTAGTGCAAATGAAAGGTTCAGAAGTAATTGTAAGCAAGATTTCAAAATCAATTAAAGGCAAATCATGTTACTTCATCGTAGAACAGCAGTTTCAACAAAACGTTGCTTGTTTTGCTCTGACAGGGGTTCACACTTTTATAGGCCATTATGATCTATATGCATTACCTTGCATAAGATCAATTCTGAAGAGCTCACAATGAAACAAATGCTCAGTTTTAAATATTTTTTCTTCTGTAAACTACGATATTCAAGAATTCAAATCAGTTTCATGAAAAAGTTACATATTAACGGACTCTCTGGTTCAAAACACACCACTGAGCACTCCAAAAGAATTCTGGGTTTTTAATTTATAAACCACGATATAAACACTGGTAACAACTCTACATACCCCACTGAAGAGCCAGAGAAGAGGGAAGGATGCTTAATTAACAACTAGTTTTCACGGGAACATTTGAAAATTTGAGCCAGTTTAGTTAAATTTAAACCGCTCACTCATTTTTTTTCCCCTCAAAGGTACACATCTCATCCGGGGAAGTGAGAGAGAACATGCCTTAGCCAGTGACACACCAGGACACTTTTCATCTCCAGGAAGTTGCTTCATGCCTCTTATATCCCTAGTGCTCCCCTCCCAAGGACAATTACCTTCCAGTAAAAGTCTTCCCATGAGAGCCCCACAAGCACAAGTCCTGGAAACTATGTAAGGCCAAAGCAACACATGGAAGAACAGGCCATGGATATGGGAAGGGTTGGACACGCAGGTGTAGACAAATGGCCAAAAGCATGAAAGCAGCTATATACCACAGCTGGACACTGTAAAAACTGAAGGACTGTATGTGTGTAGAAAGGAGAGAGTAAGTATCTTGTAAGAGCTGTTATGGATCCAGTGAAGATTACACACAGGGCAAGCTACCACCTCTTGCATTCAATTCCCAGCGCTGGGCCTGGTTTCAAAGGATAGTAAGGTCATTTAACTACTTCTATTTGAATTCAGCAGAGTCTGAGTCCCCAGGTAGGTCCCATTTTATGTCAACACACTCCAAGAGTGAGAGAAATGGGTTTAAAGCAAAGATGGAAAGGTTCAAGGTGCAATGGTCAGTTCCAGACTTTCAGTAGCACAGGAAAGAATGCACAAACCATGGAGGAAAATGTGATGAAAAGGGTAAGATTGCATTGGGAAATGCTTTACGTGCGAATGAGAAAGCTGCAAAAAACAGTAACTGTTTGTGATGCATCATGCTGACACTGAAGATACAGAGTTTGCCTCTGCTCTACTAAAAAACCCAAAGCTGTTGTGAAAGTGTTTTGGCAGAGATGCCTAAGGTGGCTTGGGGAGGGGAAAAGAAGAGCCCATAAGTGAACATTACACTCAGATTAACATACAGAAACGCAAGCTGTCCTACCTGGGAGGCTTGAAACTTCCTTGAATGACTTCTTGCAAACATATGGAAGTGGAGTCCCACAGTGGTAACTCTGCCACTGACCTGAGGTAGCATTCATCACCACACAGCTAGTCCCATCAAGCGGGGACAAACTCTGCATATCTATTGACAGGAACAAAAATAAAAACAGGAAAGCACAAGTTATCAAACAGCAGGGTAGCAAAAAACTGCTTTTTTCTATTGCTTTTCAATAGAAGAATCATACACTGCACATAGTACATCACCTTGTATTTGAAGAACATAACTTGCCTTGAATGAGAGCACCTGCCTTAGCACAGGTCCCACAGAAAGTTTTTGGTATGACAGAAACTTTCAGAATCAAGGAATCTGGACTCGTTTTCCGATGTTTAATCATAGAACCAGGAGAAATGTTCTATTTACAATACAACAAACCCTTGAACTGAGTGCTTTCCCAGACTAGAAATATCTCAGGGGAGAACCCTTTTTGCAGCCCTCGGTTTCCTTTGGCAGCCCCTTTCCAGCCCCACTCCAAACACAGCTTTGCACTCTTTCTCTCAATGTGAACCATAATCCCTACCTTCACGGAAACCCAAATTAAAAATATCACAGAAGAGGACACTTTTTTGCAGTCCCCAGCTTCCCCTGGAGCCCCCTTCTAATGGCACTTTTTGGCTTTCTCTTTCTTTGAACCCCAGTGTCAAAGTGATGTGTCCCACACACACAGCACCCCAGCTCCCCTTGCGCTGGTTTCATTCAGCCTCACATAAAGGCTCAGGATGGAGCTTAGACCTTCGTGGAAGAGTACAACAGAGACAGGGCCAGGCTCTTTTCAGAGGTGTACAGCGAAAGGACAAGTAATGGGCACAAGCTGCAGCTAGCAAAACTCCTGTTAGACACCAGTAAGTACTTCTCACAAGAGGGACGGACATTAGTATGTCTGCCACGACTGCAGGTTAAATCACGCCACTGTAACTCGGGATAGTCTAGTCCCCAGCTCTACATTGCAGTCCTACAGTGCCATCACAGGTCCAGAAGATGGCACAGGCAGTAGCACAAGCAGCAGAAAAGTCCTTAACCTTTCCAAAAAAGGCAGGCCACATTTTGAAAATGTCACAGAAATTTATTAGTATAGCTTTGAAGGAAATAACAGAAACCACTTCTTATCTTTTCACAGAATTCACGTTGCAGGGCCATTCTAGAAACTGAATGAAAAAAAGAATTCCCCCTTAAAAGAGTCAAATTCAGCTTGAATGACAGAACACTATTAGTTTCAGTATTCCTGATTAATTATTCCTCCAGGATTCTCATATATACATATTCATGGCGTATTTATGAGAACATTTCAAATACATGCTCAAAATTCCAAGCAAACAAGACTCCCACCAATTCTACTAGAAACTTGGAAGTAATTAAAAAAGGCTTTTCAAAAGTTTTATAGTTCTCAAAATGAATTTAAGCAACCTTGAAGTTTAAAAACACAAGTCAGGTTTCTCAGTAATGTCAGTCCTTGTACAGACATCAGTAATGGTAATATTTGAGGGAAGTCAACGCCATCCTGTCAGCGGGAGGAGAAATTCAGAAACTAGGGAAGCTTTAGATCCTTTATCAAAATGGGACCTCAAAGGTACTAGCTTAAATTTTACCTTTTTAGAGATTTATTAACCTAATAAATCATCTATAAACATAGACTGAGTACAAAAAGAATCACTGGTTAGGAGAAAGAGAAACTTCCAAACTTTTAAGAATAATGGAAACAACAATGATTGTTTTTATGAAGTCTGACAGAGAAGTGTAATAGAAAGAAAAAAAAAGCAGAGCAAAACACTAGTTAGGGTTGTGAATATTGCTGATACCAACAGAAATATTATTACCTGGATGCCAGTTGAGAAAATTCAAAGGTTTGTGATCTGACCACTGCCAACCTCCAGAAACATCCAGCTGATTTAAACCAATCCAAAAGATCTCAGCGATGTCATCCTTAGCTGGAGACAATTTATTTTTTTTGTTTTTGAAGAAAAAAAAAAACAGTGTGAAATGCTTATCCTTTATTGGTCTCCTTTAACTAAAATGTGATCTAAAAGGGCATGCATGAGAAGGAGAGTGCTACGACAATCAGACATGCACACTTTCTTGAACTGAGGAAGAATTCACCCCCGCAAGTCTTCCTCCCAGGGCCTTCAGATGTTTGTCTTTTGGTCCAAAGGCACACTGATAATTCCTCCAGGCCAAGCCACCAGTGAGGATCATTCCATAACAAGAGGGCAACACACTGCTAGAACAACTGCTCCTCTGGCCCATATTTGAAATTTTGAGGACTTTCCTCACTATAAATACGAGCAACAGCTAACCACTACAATGAAATCACACGGATAAATTTTGAAAAAATACCCCAAAGTGAGATTAGCATCTTATTTTTGCTACACAAACCAAAGCACTAATGCATTTTAAGTACAATCAAGTTTTAACCCAGAATTTTAAGACAGAAACTAAAATACTGTCTTCACTTCATGTTAATGTCTGAAAAGTTCCTGATACTCATATGTGAATAACTACACTTACCTTGTATGTAACTTAATTCAGATGCCTCTTGGATGCTAAGTAGATCTCCCCCTTGCCTTTGACATGAAATATAAGCTTCTTTCCAAGAAAGAGCAGACTGTGTATTAAACTGGTAGCAACTTTCAGACCCCGGATCACGTTCCCAGATATCATGACAACCATCCTCTGTTTAAAGGAAGCAAAAAGTACTTGAAATGACAACTATAATGGAACATCATTAAAGTTTCAAAGGAAAAATTATAATACTGAAGGTCTATCCATTTTTATATTGGGAATCACGTATCCTGCAGAGCGAGTGTATGTTGACTGTCCAGTCAACACTGCAATAGAAAAGGGACCTGCTTTTACGCAGCTTAACAGCAACATGTTACACCAAGGTGGAGTTGTACATATGTGAAGCGACAGAATGTTTTTATGATGTCTATTTAGAAACCCAACGTGCCTGGTTGTAAGCAGATTCCCCATTTTCCATCACGAGCATAATCTTCAGATGTGGCGCACCATTTCCCACCCGTATGCGTTTCATCCTGAATGCAGTCGTGATGCCACGTCTTATTGTACAGAAAGGGGAACTCGCAGGGTTTTCCATAGGAGTTCCCGTCTTTGGTATAAATCTCTGCAGGGGAAAAAAAAAATAAAAGTAGATAAAGTAGATACAGGTTGACTAGGGGAAGGAAGGACAACAAATCAATCTCACTGCTTGTACAAACATTGTTTACTTAAATGAATACAAATCAGGTTTGTGGTCTTAAAACACCAGATCTTGTTGTTACAGAAAATATACAAGTGAGAGGAACACATTTTTCTGTACTTTTTCTTTTGAGTTGGACACAACACAGCAAAAACTTGTTTCCCTCTGAAATCCAGGTGCTTTGCACAGAGTACTACAGAACAAGGGTATAGGAATCGACATATACAGGTGAGGGAGAACATTTCAAACCAGAGCCTACTGGGCTCTTCAGGCTGGACACTTTGAACAATTCAAATACAAAGAAAATTTTGCTCTTAAATATGATAAAGTATGTCTTCACCAGCCAGCCAGCATGAGATTTCAGATGAGACCAGCTTCTATGGCAAGTGCACAGACTACCAGATCAAAGCAAACAGCTGGTTCCCGACAGTCCAACAGGCTTCAAGCTAGCAGCACACACTCGATTTGATTGTACAGCTACCAGCAAAGAAAACATCCGCAAACCCTGCCAACAGCAAAATTCCCATCACTGTAAAGAGGACAGTGTCAGTTCTGACAGAAGCTGGTTGGTATTTTGTAATTAAACAGGGTCTCACTAAAATATGGGTGGAGGGATTTAAACATGCTAAGAAAGCCACTCAACAGCAGAACTTCTGCAGTTCTGCATATTTCTTTTTCACTAAAAGCAGTAAAAGTTTCACACTTGACTATCAATGTCTCTCTAGAGCAAAACATTCTACTGCTTTACTGATCAGTCTTTTCGTATGATTATTCTTAAGAATTTATTGGCATAAACATAGAATGAAAAGCTCCTAAGCAAAAGAAAAAACATATATATATTCTCTAAACCCCTGTGCAAACTTACCATGGTAAGGATACTGACATATATCATCAGAGGAACTGTTGCTTCTCCACTGGTCTGTTGCATTTATGCTTGCAGTTACATAGGTACTCTTGACAGTCACTCTGTACTGAGATGCACCAAGGATGGAAGCATCAGCACATCGCCACCACAGCATCAGTTCTGAGTTACAATCAACCATTTTCAGGCGAGACAGTGATTTGGTGAATATATCAAGTCCCAGGCACTGCTTGGACCCCAAATGAAAGAGGCGATTCTGGGATACCCATTTCCATAAAGCTTTGCTTGTGTCCTTGCAGTCATCTATCACTATCCGTGAGTTTTTAACTTGTATGCACTTGTTCAGTGTGTCATGGCGAATGGTAAAAGCATCGCTGCCTGCATAAGAATAAACAAACATCCACACATGGGTATGACTCAGTACCACTTCCACAGGAGGTTCATTTTAAAAAGCATAATCAAATTCTGAGGCATGTTTGCAAAAAAAGTACAGTGACTGCCGTTTGCACATTATGCTATCTCTTCTGTATACACCACACAAAGCACATTTTCCGGCTTTTAGTGAGTATTCTTTACTTCTGGGGAGGCAAAAAAAGATTAATTTCAAAGTTACAAAATGAGGGAAGATAAAATGAGGCTATCTTCTAAGTCTTCTAGGGTCTTCAACCCCATAGATAAGAATTATTCCTTTCATTCTAAACATGTACTGATTGGATCAACCCCTAATTAATTTCAAGATTACTGGGTAAAGAACCTTGTCTTCACACCTATCTACAAATGCAGTAACACATAGCAGGTACTATAAAATATAATTATTAATAATCTTCACTTAGTAAGGACTTTTAAAAAAAACCCAAACCAACAACCAACTACGTATCATATATGATAGGCTCATGTTTGAGCCAGTCTGTTGATGCAACTGCAGTATTACTAAAATAACTGACACTGCTCTTGGGAGAGACTTTTAGAATTATTATCCCAACCCAAAGTCACCACACAAAGGTTAGGAGTATCATTTTCAAAATTATACAGGAACCCCTAGTTTCGTTTTCAGCTGCGACGTAGCTTGTCATTAAAAAAAAAAAAACATAAACCAACAACAAAGAAAAAGTGACCAAGTACAGTATACAGTTCTAAAAAGATATGGATCATGCTACTGATATAAGCAGACACCTCCGCCAGTACAAGAATATCCTCTATGACAAGTGGCAGTAGGTTTAAGCTCACCAAGAAAATAAATGCCCTAAAACTATTTCTATGCCACAGTAAAGACAGCCCCAAAGTGCAAAGCTGACCAGGCTGAAATGATCCTTGGCTGTCCCAGACCCACAAGGCTATTACTCTGCTGTTTAAGTAAGGAATCTGCTGAGTAGTGTTTTGTATTTAATAGTAATGCACTGTCAATCACATTCCTACCGTGTTTTTTTTAATATGACTTAATAATAGGTTTGGCTGAACAGCAAGGAAAATATTCAGTGATGTTATGCAGTGAATTTTACCACTACTTCCCAGGATACCCGTGAATTTTCCACTGTCTAAGTGCCAAATTGTATCTAAACGGTACTGAGCTGGTCAAACTGTAAAGAAGGATCTTTAAGTCAGCCACCTACTGGAGTGACTTTTCTAAATAGCACACTTCAACCAACTGTCCCTCTCATCCTCTCTATTAACTAAAAAAGACATTTTAACAACCAAACTTGCTTTTGTGGCATCTTTACACCCTGAGCTCCTTCAGCGTACATCTGCTTTTTGGCTTTTTCAGTCTCCCCTCCAGACTCTCTTCTCCTTTCCCATTTCTTGTCAGGTGTCCTCTGCCTCTACCTCTTCCTCATTCTTCTTTCACTTCTTCCCACACAACCCTCATTCTGACATAAGAAAAAAATCCCAACTTTTAAAGTTCCCCCAGAAAAACTGCTGATGCTGTCTCACCACATCTCTCTGAACAGAGATTCATTAACACGGGCGCTCAAACTGCTCCAGTTTGAACTACTCCTGCCTGAAGTTTTACCTGACACCCTCAGCAGCAAAACCCAAGCCCGTTACCGTCAAAGGGTTTGAATACAGGAGAGATGCGACTGTTTCAGCGAGGAGCTGAACCTGCTTCCCAGCTGCTCTCCCCGAGCGAGCGGCTTTGCCTTGCAAGAACTTGCTCGAAGGCCAAACTTTTCCACCTGCTCTCCGACCGACGGGGCGAGACCTTCCCCGTCTCCCCCACCCCGCCGGAGTCTCTCCGAGCACAAGGGAAGACAAACTCCGGCAGGAGACACCCTCCC
>VXBW01005696.1:3769005-3820908 GCA_013400375.1 Thinocorus orbignyianus | reverse complement strand
CGCTGCGGAGGGAGGGGGGTTTGGGCCGGTTCGGGGTTTTTTGGGTTGTTTGTTTGTTTTTTTTCTCCTTTTTTTTTTTTTCGCTCCTCCCGTCTAAGTTTCCCACGTTGTTTCCACGCACTTGGACTTTGCCACCTAGCGCAACGCCCAGAGGTGCCGGGAACCGGCGAGGCGGAAGGCCCGGTACCGCACTCCCTTGCCCCACTCGCCACCCACCGCTACCAAAAAGGGAGCTCCGCGCTCTTTGCGCCGCTGCGCACCCGCCCCGCACCTCACCCCCTCTCTTTCCCCCGCAAGGTGGGCGCCCAACTTACCTGAGGGGTCCCGATGGGCGGCGCAGCAGGCGAGAAGCCAGAGGAGGCCGCAGGCGGCCGGGCAGAACCCCGCCGCCCGCCTCATCATCCCGCGGAGCGGGCGCGCTGCCGGCCTCGCTCTTGCCGGAGCGTCGCGCCCGCCGCCGGCTGGCCAGGAGGGCGGCCTGATTGGCCCGCCCCGCGGAGCGTCACTTGTTGCCAGGAGAGGAGCGGCGGCGGGTTCGCGGTAAGGGCCGGGGNTCCCGATCCCGGGTCACCGCTCTGCCGGGGGTTATCAGCGCCGAGGCCCGCCCGCCTCCCTCCTCCCCTCCGCTCCGCCGGCACCGCGGGCACCGGGAACGTGGCAGCCGGGGGTGGCGGGGCAGGGGCCGGTTTCGCGACGCCCCAGGCGAAGGTGACGCTCCGGAGGGAGGGGGGTTTGGGCCGGTTCGGGGTTTTTTGGGTTGTCGGTTTGGTTTTTTTCTCCTTTTTTTTTTTCGCTCCTCCCGTCTAAGTTTCCCACGTTGTTTCCACGCACTTGGACTTTGCCACCTAGCGCAACGCCCAGAGGTGCCGGGAACCGGCGAGGCGGAAGGCCCGGTACCGCACTCCCTTGCCCCACTCGCCACCCACCGCTACCANGACAGGCGGGCTGGGGAAGGTGCAAGTGGGAAAAAAATAAAGAGTAAAAATTAGGAAAGCAGGGGGTGGTGGTTAATGAAAAGCAAGGGGGAAAAAAAAGAAAGTGAAGGAAAAAAAGGAAGGAGGGAGAAAATTGAGGGAAACCCTAGGGGAATTAAGGAAAGAAAGAAGAAAAGCAAACCTAATTATTGCATAGTAATTATAACTAAAGTTAAAAGTGAGGAAAAAAGTTACTCAGTAGGGAAAGAATGGGAAAGCATAAGTGGTAAAAGTGAAGAAAAAGGAAGAGAACAGAAACCAAAATTAATGAATAAGAGCAGACACTGAATTAGAATACCTACCAATGGATAAATAACTCATTTCTAAATGTTACCCTCTGGCCACAGGGCCGTGTGAGGGCCACGCTGCCATCCCCAAGGCCGGGGGGCGATGCCCTGCTTAGGGGGGTGGCCAAGGAGGCCTGGTGTCACTGCAGGGTCCCTCTTGGGGACCCCCACCCCCAGGCCTCAAAGGCCTCCCCTCCCTCACCCTTACAGACCGGCCTCGGCCTGTCTGCCCATTGCGGCTGAGGACTTCTGGGAGGCTGAAAATGGAGCAGAAGCCGGCCAGATGACCTTGCCCTGCTTTCTAAGAGTTCTCTGGTAGCCAGCAGCTAAAATTGTGATTTTAGCCAGGGAAGGGGGAGGAGGGGGATGAGTTTGGGAGCAGTTGAAATAACCGTTGCTGAGAAAATTATGATTGCTGGCTACAGGAAGTTACAGAAACCAAAAATAAAAGAAACACAAAGGCACAGAGAGCCAGTCAGCCTGAAGGAGGAAAAGGAAAAGAAGGGAAGCTGACAAAAACCATGTAAAATAAAATTGTGCCTGTTTATAGCTGTGCGTTGGGTGATTCGGCACTGACCTGGAAAGGCTGTATAGCTCAAATCCCAGCTGTGCAAGAAAGAGCTTGCAAAGTCACAAGAAAAAAAAATTCGCTAGGAAAATCTTTTTTGGTTAGGCTTGGAGGAGCAGTTTTTCAGGGAAAGAAATTCCAGATTTTCATAAAGATGGGAAGTGCAGTGTGCAGTCTGTTTGATGTGTTTCAAATGTGCCCATCCTGTAGGAATCTGGAGAGCTGGGGAGTGCAGGAGTTGAGGGTGTGCCGGGCTGGGAATTGGGCGGAAGGACAGTGAACAAAACCAGGCATCTGTAAGTGAGCAAATGTTCTCTCCTGCTGGAAACCGCACAGCAAGACCTGGCTGCCAAGGCAGGAGCCGTTTGAAAAATCAGAAATCAGGTTCAGGCAGAGAGGGGTCTGGAGCTGTGGCAAAATCGAATCTGTGCTACCAGAAACGGCTTGTTTTCTGGAAGAGCAAAAGCTTTAAAGTCTCCATGGAGAGAGTGGGAGGCAGAAATTCCCCACTGATGAGCCTGATACAAAAGCAAGCAATTGAAACTAAAATTAAAGATGTGGTGGGATGGTGTGTCTCTTTCTAAATCAAACATCATAACAAGAAGCGGTAGGTGTGAACCCCCCATGCTCATGAACCTTCTTCAATGTGTGCTATTTTCCATGTAGTAACTGACTGTCCCAGAAAGACAGGTAAAGAGTTTAACTTGGTAACTAAGAGCATGCAGTGCATATCTCCTGAACATACACCAGCATCCTATTTACTGAACATGTGCCAGCAAATACATGTATCAGCACAGGGGAGGTTCCCTTAAGGTATCTTAATACATCTAACATATACTCTCCAATAGGCACTGCCAGTTTGTGGTCCTTTTTCATTTACCTGATTATAAAATACCACACTGGATTACAAAGTATCAGACCCTGGTCCTTACTCAAAAATTAAAGAATACCTAGGGATAGGAAAGATCTCTGTTTGCTCTGGTGCCTCTTCGTTTCAGTTTCGTGCGTGTGCTCTGCACTTCAGCTCTACCATATGTTAATGTACGAGGAGATACACAATGTACAGCCCTGCTGAGCCCGACAAAATACATCCCTTCCCTCTGCCCCCAGACAAGCAGCAGACAGATAAGAGAACATTGACCCACACCTGGACAACTGGTTGGTTGCAGTGTTTATGCACAAAGAAGAGTCAGTGTTTTGATGACAGAAGTTTAAAAAATAGGGAGTTGTTGAAAATCACATGCAAACAGTATTTCACTGCTTTTTATGTCAGCATTAAAAAAAAAAAAAAAGCCTGAACACAAATAGTTGGGTTTTGGTTTGTTGCTTCTTTCTTTTGTTTGGTTTTCTACTAAGATAAAATAAGTTGTGGTATGATGTTTTGCAGTTTGTGGAAATGATCAATTAAAAGCTACTATGCAAATTGTGGTCGTTAGCCCTTCAGCAGACTCACACAGCATGGCTAGCTGTGGTTAACCAAATTTTGGGCACTCTGATGCCATGTGCTCCCCCACGAAGGCAAAGGATCTTCATTCTGCCTGGCAGCCTGTGCTGAGCAAAACCTACCCTGATGATTGGATCTCTGTAGGACACATGGACACACAGACCAGCGCTGCAGGAATTAGAAGGATCCAGGCACTGGAAAATAGCCTTCAGCCAGAGCAGCATAGGTCAAATATCCTTGCAGAAGGATGCTCCCAAAAGCCAGCTGTATTTCAAGGGCTCAACCAGAAACCCACACAGCCTACCCAAAAATCCATCCCTCGTGTCCATTGCATGACTGGAAATCTCTCACACATCTCTTCCTAATGGAACCAGCTTTCAAAGGCAGTGTCTCAAACAACCTCTTCTCTGCTGATCCTCTGACCTAAAGCAGCGTGCCTCACTCCTGTGGAAGACTCTTGTCCTCCTCTTGTCGTTCGTGTTTTAATCATGCCAGATTTAGAAAAGGAGGATTGAAAATGTTTCCTCAAGGTAGATGGTTGTAAAGGGACTGATCCCTCTGCAAAAAAACAGACAAAAAACCCCACACAAACAAACTAGTATTTTGGAAAGGACAGTGCAGGAAAAATCAAAATCAGCGTAAATCATATAACCTCTGGAACTCTAATACAGTTTTCTGTTAATTGAAAAAGTGGGTTTGTACCAAAGCTTATCAAACTCTTCACGATTTCAAAACCTACTGCTTAAAGGATTTATCCTGGCTTTATCAAGGAGGCTTCTGAATTTAACATGAGCTGCACAGCAGCATTACTCACAGCATAATCGATGAACAATTTGTGTACTGCAAATCACAAACATTACCACGTCTCCATAAATAACCTACTGCTTGTTGCAAAGCAGCACTAATAGCAGAGCAAACTTCAGCCATGCCTACAGAGATAACCAAACACAGAATAACAGATACAGGATTGACTCCATCACACAGCTGACAGTAATGCACAGCAGCATTTTCTCTTGCTTCCAAGCAGATTACTTGGCCTTTCCAGTCAAAAAAGCCTTTGAGGTACCAGCATCATGACTAAGAGATTTGTAGTCTAGTAGGAGTCTTTCTTGCTTATCAACAGATAATTTCTTTGGGTATATGCCCGTATGTTTGTAACAATAGCATTACTTGCAGAAAGTGTCAACACCTGATCCATAAATCTCTACCCCATCTCTCTTCTCCTCACCACATGAAATAGATACTTTGCATGAGCAACCTTCCTCTCTCTTTTACAATCAACACACTGTAATCCTGTTTTTCTGGCTAGGTTGAGCACATCCACATGCCAGTGAGCACAAAGGGAATGCTGGAAAACGATTTGCTACCTCCAGCATCCCCCAAGATGGGAGGAGGCTCTAGAGATGGTGATTTCTGCTCTGCTCTGCTCACACCAGCCAGAAGTGGCTTTGAAACGGTGGCCGCTGAGCACGGAACACTAGTTGTTTATTACTTTTTCCACCTTGCAACATTGGTGATTGCAATACCCAGGCCCTTACAGAACAAAACCCAACCCAAACAAACTAACAAAAAAAACCCAACCAACCGACTCAACCAAATGAGGGCTAAGGAGAGCTGCAGGAGCAGAGTTATTTCCTGAAGCGGAGGACTTTCTCTAAGAAAGTCATCGTGCCCACGAAGCAGCCAGCAGACAAAGATTTCAGCCCTACCTAGACTCTGCTGCTAAGTTTAATATTAGGATACAGCTCTGGATTGAGAAAGGTGCCTGCTAACCATTTAAAATATCAGCCCTGGGCATGTTTAAAGATGGTTTAATGGAACAGAAAACTAGGCAATTGTAACTTTTGCTACAGATGTGGCTAAAAGCCAAATGCTTCTTTTTTGACATGTACAAGTTTGGTTTGATTGATTTAGTTAATCCCATACATGGCCACAAGAAAAAAAAAAAAAGTAAATTACTAAAGTTCAAAGGGGAGGTGACAAGCATCCAGCAACTGATGTGGATACAGAGAGATTGTATCAACAGAGGTCTCCAAGCAATAACTTTGACTTGGTTTTGCATTGAATCCACCTGAATGGTCTTTTCTTCATGGGCATTTTGTTTGCTGGCTTACTGGACTTAACTGGATATTGAGAACTTTTTTTTTTAAAACAAGAAAGAATATTTCGCTTTTAGCAAAAGGGAAATCCAAAGGAAAATGGCCTTTCTCTGTTGTTGCTTTAGATTTCCTGTTGTGAAACTGTCATGTTGCACGGTAAACTTAAGAGGAAACCACACTCTTTCAGCCAAATTTTTATGTATTTCATCCATCTCTTCAGCAATCTCTATATGAATCTTTGCCATGAGTTCCAAGGTTTTGAGTTTTTAGTTGTATTTGAAAGGCTTATTATTGTTGGGCATCCTTACATTTGACTCACTTGAAGCATCATCATTCATAATAAATAGGCTAGATGTTATTACAGAATTTTAGGGACTGTTCTGTTTCTCCCACTACACAGAAACATGGCAGGTAAGGTTCAGAAATAACAGAAGGAATTACAAACCTATATTTTAATACCGACCTCCTTTTTTACTCAAATGTGAGGATGCCAGCTTCTGTAGTGCTGCTTCCAGCTCTGTCCTCTTTGTATTCAAACTCAGGTTGGCCAAGGCCTACTGAAATATGAGAAACAGGTTTGAGAACTGAGACAAAGAAAGGAGCGTGGACCCATCCACCCTGCATCTTCGTCTGTTGATAGCAGGGAACAGCTTTCTCGGTGTGTTGGTTTGGCTTTGACTCCTGCCAGGATCTCCGCTTGCTCCTGGAACAGCAACAAAATAATACAAGCGGTACTTCAACATCCAGAGAATTGCTTAAAATCGCAAAGTAAGTAGTAAATTATGTTCTTTTGTAGCACTTTGAGAAAAGGTCTCTGACATCTGTACTGTGCAATTTTAATGGTAATTGTGCCTTGGTGTATTAGTTCTATTGGCAGCGTTAATATGCTCAATCTCCTTAAAAGCCATTACCCGTTTTTGCTGTGCCAGTGCAGGATTTTTACTCAAATTATGATTGTGGGAGCTGGCAACTCAGATAGTATTTTGTACCACATTACGTTTGTAGCAAAAAAGTTAGTTTGGAGGAATGGTTTACAAGAACATCAGTTATAATTTAGGAAATGTTTTTAAGCAAATAAAAATTATTTCATGGAGAAGAGCTTTTACATTTAAATGAAGAAGCTTTTTTTTTTCTTCTTTAAACATGCAAAGCAGAACCATTGCCTAAAAGTGCCAGGGAAGAGCCTGTAGTTTTGAGAATCATGTCATGTTCTTGGAGGCAAAATTCAGCTTGTTGGAGGTGAGATAAAGACAAAACCCTCTCCAAAATGCCCCCACTGCCTTCTGTGTGACTAGAAAGAGGCAAACTCTCAATGTGCAGCTGAAAGGATGCTGTAAAGCGCAAAATTTCGGAGTGCTCTGAACTTGGGAGCACTTCTGAGATAAAAAGAGCCTGTGTGGAAGGGACAGACTCACTGGGGGCTAACCTACTGGCAGTTAAAGGTTATGATTGATTAAGCTATAAACTGAGGAGCAGCAAGTCTGAGGAGTACACAGTTCAGTAAGCCATCAGCAAAGGTTTAGAAATTGTGCCTTTTTTTGTGCAGGAGAGGCCAGAAAACAGAGATAAGGAATGGAAAACAAACCAAATGTCTTTCAAGTAGGAGATGAAGAAGGCAACAAACCATGCAACAACACATACTTTTACACAGGTGCTGAAAATCCAGTTAATAAATTGAAGGAAATCAAATGCCTAGTCTTTTGTGAAGAGAATGACATGCCAGATACATGTAGGACATCGCAGTACCAGAAGATGAAATATACAGAAAAGATAAGAGTCATCTCTGCTGGTGATGATGTACTGAAATTTATTAGTGAGATCTTATAATCAAATCAAATGAACAAAGCAGGGACACAGCTGGTGACACATAATCATAGAATGGTTAGAGTTGGAAGGGACCTGAAAAATCATCAAGTTCCAACCCCCCCTGCCATGGGGCAGGGACACCTTCCACTAGACCAGGTTGCCCAAAGTCCCATCCAGCCTGGCCTTGAACACTTCCAGGGATGGGGCAGCCACTTTTTCTCCGAGCAACCTGTTCCAGTGCCTCACAGTAATCTGCAGGGACCAAAACCCCAGCTTTAAGGTTGTGTAGTACTGAGTTTGCAGACTGCCTGCCTGACTGGGAGGACAGAGAGGGTACTCTGAGACAGATCAGATGGGCAAAGATGGTGGGAAATACAACCAAAACCGTGGTTTTGGTAATCTCCATGTTATCTGGACATTACAGCATTGGAACATGTAATATAGACTACATTAGACTCCATCAATCCTGCTTCACAGAGCAGTTGGACAGGGAAGCCACTGAAGACATGTAACCTGTCATTTGGTCCTCATTAATGTGCAAGATCTTGTCCCAGATCTTCAACTCACTGTTGTTGTTCCTGTGTTTATATTCAAAATTTCCACTGGCTTGACAAAGGCCAAGCATTCACAGTAGTTGCGCCCAGTTTCAAAAGGGACAGAGACAGATAAATGAGAAAGCTTGTGAAGAGGAAATAGAAAGGAGCAGCTAGCAATAGTAAACTCTCACAGGCAGAGCTGAATTTCCCAGAAGATGCACAGGATCAGTGTATGCCATCTACTAAAGTCTGGACGAGTGGTAAAAGAAAGCAGGCACAGATAGTCTCACAGCAGGGCAGATTATCAGAAGCAAGAAGCTGAAGTCATGTCCAAATGAAAAACACAGAAAGGATTATAAACCAACACGTTTAAGGAAAGCACATTGAAAGAACAATGAAGTAGTGTGAGCAGCAGCTAGCAAAGGGAATCCAAGCTAATATTAAATCTTTCCGTATCAAGACGAAGAAGCCCACTAGAGTCTGATGGATGAAATGACAACTGTCGAGTAGAAAGGAGAAGAGGCCAGAACATTTCCAGAGAAGCTAAATGATGTATTTGCATGTGTTCACTGTAATACACAGATGATCCCCATACCTGAACCCTTCTTTTGAAGAATGTCTGCCTGAAAACATGCTGTGGGAAAGGCTGTAATACAAAGTACACAGCATAACAAATCCCCAGGCACCTGAGCTTTCTAAGGGAGTGTGGATAAGAAATAACAGATCTAGTAATGGACCTGCCATTCTCTTCAAGCTTTGTCTGTGCCCAGACACTGGAAGGTGGCAATATGACACCAACCTCTGAAAAAGATTCCAGGGGGAAATGAGGGGACATGATGGACAATACTAAAGGCTGGCAAGCATAACACCAGTGCCAGGCAAAGCAGTAGAAACTGCGATAAAGGACAGAATTAGTGTGCACCTGGATAAATATGATACTCTATATGTAGTGTTTACCATCTAGCCCTCTAGGCAAGTTTCTTGACGAGGTCAGCAAGCACGCAAACAAGTGATCCATCTGATATGGTCCACCACTAGTTTCTTGATCTGGGTGAAAGCTCCTACTGGGTTAGCAAATCAGCAGGTGTTCCTAACTGGAATTTGCTGTTCGCATTTTTCTGTTGATTTGAGGGGGTTTTGTTGTAAAGAAATTATTTTCACCTTAATCTTATTATTTCTGAGAGTGAGACTGAAATAGCTTTTGTTATTACCCACAGCTTACATGAAGCTGGGACTTGAACAAGAACTACCTGTCTGTGACTCAACACTCACACAACTTGAGATAAAGTTTGTGGGTGGACAGTGCATACAAATGAGTTTATAGAACTTCTCTCTGTGCTTGACACCATGGGTAAATCAGGGAGAGACTGTGAGAGTATTGCTATCAGCTTTTCATCACTTCACAGGTACTGCTGGTGAGCTGGTTTCATGTGTTTGACGCAGAGTATATGAGAGAGAATGTGGAAGATGAAGATACTACAGAACAGCATAGGTCCCTTATGACTCAGATCTGCAGTGCTCTGCACATGCACTAAACATTAAGAAGATTTTAGGCAAAACTTCAGAGTAGATTTTAAGCTATAAAGCCATCAGGATTTGGTCACTTCAGAGATCACCTCTGTGTATGACATACTCCCAATGCAGAAATCATTAGTCGCGTCCAGGCTGAACCTATTCCTGGCTTTGATTTTGAGCGCACTCTGTCCTTTGCTCAGGCAGTCAAGGAGTAAGCATGCTCTATACAAAACAGTTTGGCCATGCAGAGTAACCTGGGGCTGGATCTGCCATATGCAGTATTTAAATGCCCCAGTAGGACCCTAATTAAGTCCCATGGGCGTGCACAAACATTGGAAGCATCAGGAATCTCTTTACAGCCAGTGAACCTGGAAGAAATACTCAGATGCTGTTGAAACAAATACAGCTAAGTTAAAGAATCACAGGATCTCTAGAGATCACGTAGTGCACCCCTCTGCATAGAGCAGGGTCAGCTAGAGGAGGCTGTCCAGGGCAGTGTCCAGTTAGATTTGGAGTATCTCTACGCATGGAGATTCTACAACCTCTCTAGGCAATCTACTCCAGTGTTTGACTGCAAACACAGTAAAAAAAGCTTTTTCTTCTGTTTAAAAATAATTTTGTGTGTGCCTATTGTCTCTTGTCCCTTCACTGGAAGTCACTGAGAAGAATCTGTCTTTATGTCCTTTATTCTCCCCAACTTAAGGTATTCAGATACATTGATAAGAACTCCCTGAGCCTTCCCTCCTCCAGCTCTCAGCCACTCCTCACGACAAATGCTCCAGTCCCTTAATCATCTTTGTCGCTCTTTGCTGGATTTGTTCCAGTAAATTAATATCTTTCCTGCACTGGGAACTCCAGAACTGGATCCAGCACTCCGTAAGTGTCTCACCGGTGCTGAGTAGGTGTAAATGATCACCCACCTCAACCTGCTGGCAAGACTTCTAATGCACTCCAGGATATTGTTGGCCACCTTCACCACAAGGGCATGTTGCTGGCTCACGTTGAAGCTGGTGTTCACCAGGACACTCAGGTCCTTTTCTGTAAAGGTACTTCCTAGCCAGCTGGACCGCAGCCCCTCCTGATGTTGTGGGGACATCACCAGTGGGCGCAGGATATGGTGTTTCCCTTTGTTAAACTCCATGAGATGGAGTTTGGTGGATCTCTCCAGCTTGTTGAGATTTCTCTGAATGCCAGCACAAGCATCTGGCGTATCAGCCACTCCTCCCAGTATTCAGCTCTCTGCAAACTTGCTGAGGGTGCAATCTATCCCATTGTCCAGGATCATTAATGAGGATGTTAAACCCCAGGAGTGCATCATTAGTGACTGGCCTCCAGCTGGACTTTGTGCTGCTGATTATAATCTTTTGAGCCTGGCATTTCAGCCAACTTTCAACCCACCTCGCTCTCCACTTGTCTAGTCAGCAGTTTGGTTTGTTAATGAGATTACAAGAGTAAGATTGTAATTACAGTAAGAATCAATAGTAACAAGGGATTGTTACAACTACAGCCAGTGATGAAAGCCTTGATAAAGTTATGATGATTGACACCCTCTGCTCTCTCTTCGTCCACCAAGCCAGTCATTTCGTCATAGAAGGCTATCAGGTTGGTGGGGCAAGACCGTCCCTTCATAAATCCATTCTGATGACTCCTGATTGTATTCATGCCCTTAATATATTTGGAAATGTTTTCCAGAATTATCTGCTCTATCACCTTCCTTGGTATCGAGGTAAGGCTGACTGGCCAGTAGTTCCCCACATCCTCCTGCCTTTTCTTCTTGAAGCTAAGCATGATGTTTGCGTTGAACTTCCAGTCCTCCTCTGATCACTGTGACCAATTTGTTTAAATGTTTTGATCTTCACTACTGAGGGTAAATCTCCATTGCTCCAGATCTGGTCTCAGGGCCCGGGATTCCTGAAACAAAATCTTACTAGTAAAGACAGAGGTGAAGAGGGCATTGACTGCCTTTTCCATGTCCTTTGTTACCACCACCCCACTCAGCAGCAGTCCCATGTTTTCCCCAGTCTTGCTTCTGGTACTGATGATACGCTTGCAGAAATCTTGACAGTGCAGAACTATTCAGCTCCTTACTTTTCTCATAACTTTGTCAATGCACTGGTGCATGAGGAAAGTTCCCAGGCAAAGAGAAGGTGCTGTTGTCCCCTTTTTAACAAATACGTGGGCAGTCTGGGCATCTTTGCCATGATAGACTTAAATGGAATCCCTCTTTTTCTAAGAGCAATCCGGGCCCACATTGATCCAGATGAATTCAGTAACTGCTAGGCTAAAAAAAGTTCTCAGTGTCTCCCGTTGGAGCTGATCCACTTTATTCAAACCACTGAAATATTAGAGCACAAAGTGGAATTTAGGGCTTGCTCTTGCCTTTGCCCACAAATGAGTACTGTTTCTACTAGAGCACAGTCTCACTCATATTCTCATTGTGACCTGTTGAATGTTTACTTATTGGTATAAAGTCCGATGGTTAGACTGTATTCCCCTTATGAATCTAGCCCTTGTCTTGACAACCTGAAGTCTTCACAAAGTGCTGAAAGTATGTTAATTTTAACTTTAACTCAGGCATGAGTGTGGAAAGCGATTGTAACCCTACCTTAAAAATAGAATGATCCAACCACTAACTTCAGAAGTGAATCCTTCTGGCAACAATAATCATATTTGTTAAACCTAGCATTTATCTTTAACCTTTACTCCCACACACTTTTAAAGCCACGTGCCCTGCCAGAGAGACATGGACACACACAGCAAAGTAGGAACAAGTGAAAGGGAAGCCAAGAGTCTTGACTTTAAAAGCAAAAGTTAGTGGAGACTCCAAGGCAGAGTATATTGTATTCATCTAACAAGACATATTTAAACACAAACATTGGACATGAAAAGAAATCATGGGCACTAGAGATCACTTTAAACAGAAGTTCCCTTCAATTAGGTTATTTTTATAAACAATATCATGGGTTTTGAAACATTGCTAATGCTGTAATATAACACCGTAACAATGCTGTAATGAAACAAGTTTGGGATGGTAATCACACGTTTTTAACCCAATGCATAACTGAAAATAGTCTTTGTTTATCCATTTAGTTACACTGTCATTTTAGCTCCTTCCTGTTACTGCTATTAGCCTGAATTGAGAACAAAAGTTACTTCAAGTTTAGTTGGAAAAAAGAACTTTGGAAATTGAATTTTACCAACAGTTTTCTGGCATGTATCTGTCTGGCCTCAGAAGCAGTCTGGAAACAGTGACGGAACGAGGTACTTCCAGTGTTCCTGAAAGGGGGTTTCCCCTTAGTGACAAGGTGCTGTTTTTGCAACTTGCATGGTACTTGGCAATCATTCTCCCTAGAAGACTGCCAAAGAATATTTTTTTTCCCCCCGCATTTTATACGTGGAATATGCAAAGCAAAAAGCAGGTGAGTTGGCCAAGATGACACAGTGGTAGCAGTAAAGCCAGGAAACAGAGCCTGGACCTCCTCAGCTCAGAGCATCAGACAAACCACTTGCCTGTACTTACCACCAAGCAGCACAACACTAAAGCACAGCTTTTCCTTTCCTGTTGCCCAGTTTTTCTCTAAAATGGAGAAATAAAGACTGGTTGATTATGGGACTCAGGGATTTTGGCTACTTTTTTGTTATTAGAACTGTAGCTGCCTACGCAAAGAAGCAGCGATGCATCCCTACACAGCTTGAATATTCCACCTGTTGGATTTGTTGCTTGGTTGGAGGTTTGGGGCTTTTTCTCACAAGGGCAGGATTAAAGCAGCAGGACCAACCTAAGGCATCCCACACAACTGGTGCTTCACCAGCAGGACTCAGGGTTGGGTCTCTTTTGCATTCATTCCTGTGCAAATGCGTGGATTTCCCCCTCTGATCCTGAAGTGTACAGTGACATACCAAGACTCTTATTTGTAACCACTCTGGGATGCTTGAGTTGAATGCTTTCTGTCAAAAATACTGTAACTCTTCAATTTATATAACCAGTTGGAATTTCAATTCGTCCTGGGAGGGACAGGGGACTGTTGCAGCATTCTGGAAATGGTACACTTTATAATTACTCCAGTTCATTATTTGTGATAGCTGTCAGGGTGTACACACACACACACACACACACATTAGATCAAAGCAACTCAAGAGAGTTGCAAATAATCAGAGACTGGACAAGTTCAGAAGGTACTGTACCAGCTACTGTACTGCTTACTGGATAGCACTTCAGCTAAGCTTGTAATACTACCTACAGCATTAAAACCAAGTAAAAAATATGCACCTCTCTGATACTAAATTATTCGTCAAACAGTTCAACTTTAAAGAGCTTGCCTAACAATAATAAGATTTGTCTCTAACAATCTGACACCTCAAATGACTACACACTGAACTACAAGGAACAAAACAAAAATCAGTTTAGCATCCCACATGATCTATTTGTTTTAAACAATAACGCATTCTGCTACTTCTATTTTGGCACTTACTTGCTAACAGCAGATGTCTCTGTGCTGCACCAATGTATCAAGCAGGAAGAGCTCAAATGCCAAGTAAATGGTTAAAGTTATTTCTAAATTTCTTTTCTTCCCCCTTTTTTTTTTGTACTGGAATATTTTTTCCTTTAATCCCTTTTTTTCCATTTCAGTTCCATGCTATGATCTGCACTGAAATTTGATGCACTTCCCATATCTAATTCTTTTTAACCCATAAAAAACACCTGAAATAGGGGAAAAATACCTGCATATATTGTCTCGCCACCCCTCTGGCCAGGTTGGAGAGGAAGGATTAGAACATCCATGTAGAGTGAGATGTAAATATGTCACAGCAGAGCTGACTGTCCAAGGACTATCATGCTTTTTTTCCCCCCTTTTTGTTATATGCATTTTTACATTAGGTATCTGAATATTTATCACAGTAGCTTTAGAATGTTTTCTAAGTCAGAGTATGCAGTTTGACACTCCTCTCTTCACAGCTTTGTAAATCCCCCCTTTCTTTATTACAAAGTGGTCAAGAGGCTGACAACAGTCCTTTTTTCCCCCTCTATCGTTTATGTCACAATAAATGTATAACTTATCTTCACTTCCTAAAGTCATTCCTTAATGTTGGGCTTATTTCCACTCCAGGACTGCTGAATTGTACTACAGGGAGAAAATGAATCTCAGACTGAATTGTTATCCATCTTGAAGAATTCAGCCATATATCACAAATTGTCTCCTCCTCTTCTGCTAAAAATACAAGCCACAGTGTAAGTATTTCTTTTTCCAGAGAGATCTACATTATTTCTTAATATTTTCCCAGGGTGTTTCATATGCACATTTCCAATTCGGTCTCTTCCCTAGAGGGTTAATAATTAGCAAACTGACTTCCCCAGCTGGTTTTGTTCAAAGTGCCGTCATCCTCCTGAATTCAGTCAACATCTATCAGAAACAAAGACGTCAAACAAAACATATTAGGCTTCAGTATTCTCTTGTGAAGTTTTGGCCTCCAGCCAGAAAATTTTGTTATTTTCTGTATAAGCTTTATTTTTCTTTCCCTGACCAGCAGAAGAACCGTTGCTTTAAAATGCAATCATAAAAAAAATAAACACTGGCACTAACATAGCCCCGTGCACCTTAGGTTTAGGCTTGCACATGCTTTGGGTGCATGTGCTTGCATTGTATTTGGGAACATGCTCCAAAATGGGCTTTCTGGGGTGCCTGCTTTTTTCAGCATCCCACAAATGTTCCTCTGTCTCCACAAGGAGACAGATAAACCTCCTAGCTGTGTTAGGCATCTGTTTAAACAGCATTTCCAGAAACGTTGAAGCATGTCCATGTTAAAATTAATTTTCTTCTTTTTGGTGTTGTTATCCAAATGGATTAAGTACGACCCAGTTTCAAACAGGAAATTTTTAATGATTTTATGATCCTGGTAGAACTGGGGTCAACCATTCCTGCCCTTTCTCATAGTTTATGTCTTTGCTTTCAGCATCATGGGCTTTACAGCCTATCCAGCACCTTTTGAACCAGACTTGACCACAGATACATTCCAGCAAACCCACATGGAGCCAGGAAAAGATATTTGTAAGTATGCCAAGAGCTGCCCAGTAAGTTGGTCGTACCTCAGTGCTTTGAACCAGGCAGTTTCTGGGCAGGAAGTTGCTGTTTCCACCAACATTTTACAAAGCAGAAGAAAGGGGAGCCTGGGACATTGCTGCACAGAATTGAGGGCTGTGGCCTCTCCCAGCAGCCTCTCCCCACCTGGAGTACATGGGGTACAGCTCCAGACTTGCTGAGATAACTGGACTGCTCAAGGGTACATCACAGAGACATTTTCAAAGAACAACCCAAGTAAGCAGGGCATCAGGTGTCCCATCACCTGGGTGTATAGCTTCTCTGAGGGAAACCAAAACCAAAACCAAAAAGAGTAAAAGAAATGAAAGCAAAACAAAACAAAAGGTTTGGGTTTTGCCTGCATCCTTTTATTTTTGTGCTCTTCATGTAGTGATTCTGGGTCTTTGCTTCCTTTACTCCAGGTATGGATTTTAGGTACCCAGGGCAGGCTGGTGCCTGTGTCCCACTGGTTGCTGTAGTAGATGAATTGGATGATTCAGCTTTACTTATTTTGGAAATGTCTCTTCCTGTCGTGAGGCAGACCATGAATTTAACTAGAGGTTAAACAGTGTGTCAGCCAACACAGGCAGGACACCAGAGCAACCCCAAAGACATGGATGAAAGGCAAAGAACACATTTAATCTTGATACCTTGCAGACTGGGGGATGTCTGGTCAGAGGCAGGCAAGCAGGGGATGCAGGCACCGTGGAGCACAGGAGTCCCTAATTAGCAAGAGAGTGACAGAGTGAGAGCTCAGACTTGCTGTTCTTGCCTGTATTTCAAGGGTTCAAGCAGGCATAGTTTTTTACTGTGCCTTCATCTTCTTCAACAGCAGAGTAGGAATCTCAGGCATGTTCAGTGAGGTGCCCCGTGTCCACCAGAGGCCCACATTATCTACATGCAGATGTTCTACTTGTTGGGCACAGAAGGTGAAACAAGAATTAGAGTTACATATGCGTTTTCCAGCACTCCACGTGCAAGTCTGTGAGTCACTTGAACATGTTTACCATCCTCCTCGCTGACCTTCCATTACTTTCCACACCCAGCTGCATGGAATTTGTGTCCACAGAGGTCCTAAATTCTGGCTGTTGAGAACTTGTGTGGGTCAGAAGGCTAGAAGCTAGGTTTGGGATAGAAGGCAGTGGGTAGACACATCAGCAGTCCCACAAACACATACATACCAATATTTTCAGGTCAGGCTTACCGTCTTTACCCAGACTGAACTGAAAGGGCCATCCAGCAGTGCTGTGAACCTGTTCCCTGGCAGTGGTGGTGGATTGATTTGTTTATTACTAAATCATATTTATCCAATTTAACAGTGCACGTATTGTTTGTCACATTGACAGTGACCTTATCACTTATGGTGGCTGCTTATTGTTCAACCCAGCTATTCCCATGGTTATCTACCACATATTTCCTGCTGTGGTTTCAGTCAGTTACTTCTTGTTCTAGTCTTCCCAAGTAGTAGGAATAACTGATCCCTGTTCTCCTTATACGTTTGCTTTTGCCACTGATCAGCTCTTCCTTTAATCTTTCCTTACTTGAAGGTTTGGCTTTGTGCTCCATCAGAGCAAGTGGACAAGCAACCTGCAACAGCAGCTGAGACTCACCCAACTTTCACTTTACATTCTTTCAAGTCAGGCAAGAATGAAGAAAATTTATATGTAAACAGCAAGAATTAAAATCCAAATCATCAACCCAGAATAGATTCTGGAAGATCAGGGGAAGATGATGGTCAAGGACAAGACAGAGAAGGGAGTCCACACTGGCTTTCCTTCCCTCTTCCATAACTTAACTGCACTGGGACACCCAACCACATGGTACACTTCAGAGGTTGCGTGTATCAGTGGGGCAAGGAACTCCAGGAGCCTGCAGTGATAAAACCAACACTAGCTGTGTTCCACCATAAGGTGCGTGTGGAAGAGTCACTCTGTTATTTATACTACAGCTATTTTAAACACTGAAGTAGCTGCTGTTTCTGTAGGTATTCTATTAATCTGTTCTTTCCAGAAAGAAAGCCTCCCAAAGCTGTTCTGATGCATTTCCACATTTAGCTGAACGGTACCTTATGTTTTTTTATAGCCACAATGTGTCCCATATGCACAACTCCATCTTCAATATTTGCTTTTGAAACAATATTTAAAGTAATTCAGTTTGCCTCTCAACATCATTTTCATCCCAGCACAATATGGTACGCAGCAGGAGAAAGATTATCTTCTTACCTTTTCAGAAAGACTCCTTCTGATGATGTTTAGTATTAAATACCAGAAAATATAACATCTGGGGCATGTAAGCATTAAGGTAGGTGTCAGTTTCCAGATACATAATAGGTAAGCCTGCTAGCATCAGGAGAAACTTCCCAAAAGAAACTAGTACAGATAAAGCAAATTACATGTAGCCTGTGCTCGGACCATAACAAATGAAGCCTTACATGACTTAGAATATGCTTGTACTTGATATTAAAAGTTTATGAACTCCAGCTCATTGGCAGTGTCCAATGTCAGGGATTCTGCTTGCATACCTGAATGAACCTGGAAGCATCAAGCTCTGAGATGGAGTCCCAAACTCAGCGTCAGTCAAGCCACGCATCCCAAAACTGCTGATGAGGTAGAGTCTGTCTTTTATCAGCTGGGTGCAAGCTTGCTTTTGGCTTCTAGCAAGGGCTTTCCAACAGCTTCTCACCTACAATGCACACGAAGTTCATGGCAGGAAGAAGTGGTGAAACAGATTTGATCAGGTTGTGACTGGGTTCAAAGGCCTAAGATCACGTGTTAGACCAAATGACCTGAACAAACATCTTCAACAAGAGGAACATACTTGATGAGATAATTTTTGGTATTCACTGAAAAACTGAAAGAAAAAACACAGAGAATTTTTTTACAGCATAAATGGGATTTTTTAATTTCTTAGGATGACCGTACATCTATAAGAATCTGAAAAGAGAGATAGTTTTGTTGTTCCAATGTATGGTCTGAGACAGTGACCCAACTTTTGTGTTCTACCAGTCAGCCCAGTGGTGCTGGATGGTGCACTCAGTGACTGCCACCATGATCTGCAGGCTGGACACCTCCATGGAAAGCAGATCATTAGTTAGACCTTTATCTGCGTGATTCAGAGAAAACATCTTCCCCGTTCTCCTGTGCAGAGAGGAGAGTAACTTTTAGCCCACTATGCTTTTCAAGATTTATCTTGTATCTACAAGTTTTGCTGTTCTCACTGAAACTGTATTTTGAAGCATTTATTTCTGAGAATCACAGTAGAAATTTAGTCTATAGGCTGACGTTAAGTAAAAGGTAAGATTTGTTACAATAGCAACAAGCCGACAAACAAAAGTAAGCATCAGAAATAAAGGAAATGGTAGCAGAAGCATTTTTGCTATTATCTAGCTGTATGTGTTTGGAAACGACTGCAGTTGAGAATCACTGTAGTGGTTGTAGATTACCCCAAGGTTACTCACAAGCATAGTGACAGGCTGGGTCTAGTGCCCTTCCTTAGACAACTGCCCTTGCTTCATCACAGGAGGATCGGGGAATTCTGGAAGAGCTGCAGTACAAGGAAATAAGGTTATAAAAACTAAGGCTTTGAAGTGAAGCTTTATTACAAAACGATTCTAGATGTCCTTTTTTATGGTTAAGTTTCTAAGATCAGAATCGAAATCACAGTCATCCTGCATAAAGATAATGGATATAGAAAGGGATCAGCAACTCTTATGCTCTGAGCAACTTCGAGAATAAATTGAGAGAAGGAGAAAATACATCTGCTTTCAACAGTGCTGTGGAGTGATTTCTTATGCAATGGATCTACAAAATGTCTAATAATTTTCCTTTCTATGTCTTTAGTTTCCCATGTAAATCAGTAAGTAAATGCCTGCATTGATACAGTCAAGGAAGAAAACAGTGAAACAAATCCATTTATGGTAAAAAGATCTGGCTGGAATATTTTCAGTTAATTACCTTTCCATCAAAGGGTTCGGAACCAAAACATACCACAAAGACATATATACTTATTTATTTACTAGTCAGGAACCCAAGTGGATTTTCCCATCACTTACCAAACAAAAGAAAAACCCACAGACCAACATAAGGACTTGCATTATTCCATTCCAAGGATTTCAATGCATCCTATTAAAGTTGTTGACAATGAACACTGAGACTTAGAAAGCTGTCTTAATGCAGCTTTGGAATGTTGTGGCCATGCCTAAGACCTGCCACTGATATTTGCAGTCCTGTGACTTGAGAGTTCTGCTGCTCATTTCGTTTAACTTCTAAAGGATCTGGAGCAGATCCCTCTGACTTTTAATGTTGCACGTCCCAGTTTTGTCAGTTTTGTGTCTACCACTACCATCTACTGGCCAAACCGAGACTGACTGTGTTTCCCAGCGCCAAGATAGCTCTGAATTCACACCGTCTCTGAACAGTGTAACGCCTGTGCATTTGCTCCCGACGGTTACTTAAGCATGAGGGCTGCATCAGATCATAAGAGATCAGCGTTGACCCGCAGGCCTTTAAGATCAACATTGCACTGATTACCAAAGGAAATATTATTATAGCTCAAGAAGAGGTTTGGGTTTTTGGGGGTTTTTTTGTGAGCTGAGGATTTAGAGCCCAGTTGCTGAATGTGTGCAATTTAGCTTTTAACCAAAAAATTCTGCTTATATACAAATGCCCTTGGGGAAGGGTACGCCATGGATTTCATTACAGTGGGTTTATTATTACAAGAGACTGCAGATGCCTGTTACTACACTGAGGGAGGGGCAGCATGATGAAAGTAGGGAGCTAAATTAAATGGGAATTTGTGCGATGGTGCCCTGGGAACTAGAGCTGGTCAAGTCTCACAGGGCATGCAAAAACCTACTTTTTCCCTGCACTCCCTCCAGACTGTATTGCTCAGATTTAAAACAGCCCCACAGCTGGAAAGGGCTTTGGAGTTACGTTGTCCACTTCCAGCCCTGTGCCACAACCCTTCACTCTACCTGGTCATGCTGGGTATCTCCAGCATACACAAGTTCCCATCGCAGACTCCATCCAGCTGGGGCGTGACAGCTGCATCAATTTTCCCTCACAGACATGCTGCAAGGACTGCTAATGGGACCAGGAAACAAATTTTCTCCTCAAATGTAGTCTGCAAAAATAAGCACCCTTTTTTTTTTTTTTTCCCAAACCGTAATATGCGGTAGGAAAGGTTAATCATATGTTGGACTGTGTGTATGTACCTCTGGTGGGGATACCCTTCCATCCCCCAAGCAAGAGACTGGTATGAAAACATCTAACACTTCCCTTTCAGTAAATGCATTCAAAGAAGCTGGCATGGCAGAGGAAAGCGCAACATTCCTTTGCCAGCTCAGGCTCTGGTGAACCCAGTTCTTGGACATGAGAAGCACTTGGGTGCTATCCGTGGAAGCTGCTGTGCTGCAGTTCACATATCTCCATCTTGTTTGTGGCAGAAACAAATGGGCTTCCACAGAAAACAGCCTCCACCGCCCAGCAGGAAAATTCCTCCAGCCCATCACTCATCCCTGGTGGCCCCGGCTCACAGAGCTGCAGGGAACGGGCAGTGGGCAGTAGGCAAACCTATGTATCAGCATCATGCTCCCATCCGTCATCCTTACTGACAGTGCTGTGGCTCCTTCCTCCCCCCAGCACCTCCTGCACACGTGTCTTGGGGCATCCTCGTTTGTGCTCTGGGAAACACTGGGGCCAACCATGTGTGTGGAACCATCTGCAGTGCCCAGGTCTATGTCCAGCCATGTAGAAGACAGGTGGCAGGTGCAAGCTGCCTCCCTCCTACCCAGGCTGACCCAGTGCAAAGCCTGAGGATTGCTGTTAAGAGAACCTAAAGCTTGACAGCTAATTAAAATTGGGGAAAGATCCAAGAAAAGTTACAGCACAGAAAACTGTTATTCACGCTTTAATTTTCCAGTTGAAATAATACAGTGAATCTCACTTCTAATATAATCAAAGTCAGCAGTAAAAACATAGTCACCACATACTCTGATCAGGAACAGTACAGGAGACCTCTGGTTAAGGGAAAACAAACGAAAGCCATAGGTAACAAAATCCAGAGTGAAGACTGGAAAGCAATCAATGGTTACATTTTGAGTGAATAATACCTGCATTAAAAAAGCTAAATGATGAAAGATTTAAAAATAAATATTTGATGGAATATCTTTTCCCTTAAGACCACTTCAAAGTAGAAAGAAAACACTGCTTAAACTATTTTTCCCTTAATGCAAGATCATCTACATTAGAGTCGATGTTAATTAACGGTCCCTATTTTGAGGTCAGGGTTATTTATTACAGCGCTGCCCTTCAAACATATTTAAACGATTACACATACCTCAAGGAAATTTGATAAAATGCCTGTGTCCAGTTTTGTGATAAATATACACCTTCACTAACCACATCAAATCTGACCAGAGACTGCATAACTAGTAGCAGCGTTGCAGCCTGATGAACACACGTCCTCAGAGATGACAGGCCTTACTCTCGCAAACAAAAACCACCCTGCTCGCTGTGCTGTAAGACAGCAGCATTTACACCCCTGTCAGCAAGTGTGATGAAGGGGATTTGTTGGTTTAAGTTTCTTCAACTGTAGTTTAAATAGTTGAAATTCTCATGGGGAAGGGAGAGATGGTCCCAACCTTTTTTCTTCTTTTTTTCCAGTGGTAAAAAAGCTATCACAGTTCACATATATAAACGGAAGATCATCTTGCAATTGTACTCAAAAGTTGTAGCCCACAAACTCTGATAGTGGACTTCACATATCAGCCCCATAGATAAATCTAGAAGACTAAAACCAAACTTTTAAAACATACTGAAGATTAATGTATGGGGTCAAACCATTAGATAAAACATAAACAGAAAAGCTATTTTTTTTTAGATGATGGAAAAATCTAAGATTAAGAATTTGTGATAGGTACTCCCATAGAACTTACTGAAAACAACAAGTTGAAAATGACACTGTGATCAAAAATGTCTGCAACCTCTTTGACACCATTTTTGAAAGGTCCTGTAAACCAGCGCTGAAATATTCTATGTACTAAATAATTTTTAAAAATAGCCCCATACACAATTATGGCATGAACAAGCAATTTTTGTTTCTAGACTCAGCCATGTGAAATCTAAATAAAAGGCAGTCATACATTCCTGTGCATGTGCACAAACACTGTGTAAAAAACATTTTTGTTGGCCTTGGCTGCTTGCTTAATTCTGAGGAACGTACCTCCATCTTAGGGCTCTTGTGAAATTGTTAGAATGAGTCATCTTAAAACAAACAAACCAACAAACCCAACAGTAAATGCAGCTCTTCGAGATGACTGAAGGCACAGCAAATCCATTTTGAAGTAACTTTTCATGACTAACCATTTGTTTTTCCACACTGCAGTAAGAACAAAAAACAAAATCCCTGAAAACCTTCCAGGTATTTTCAGAGATGTGGGTGGAGGACTCGTTAGGGCAGCAGGAGTCCCACAGAGAGAAAGTGTTGCTCTCCCGGGCTGCTGTAACTGAGGTAGTGGAGAGGCCTGAGCTGGGTCCTACACAACCATTCAGCCGGCAGACCAACTGGTCTGCAAAATTCATCTCCTTCGTTAGCACCTTAGTACGAACACTGAAAGTGAAAAGTGTCCTCCTGAGTGTCTGCTACATGGGGGTATAGGATTATAGCACCCTTTGGGGACAGCAATGTGGCTCCCCCACGTATTGCTCTCAGCTTTTGAGAGCAGGGTCTCAGAAGAGTGTACATGAATACTGCTTGCAGAAATACTGTAGGTGAACAGTGAAGCCATTTATTACTATAAGTTCAGCAAGACTTATAACAGGGTTTTTTTCTTCAAACAGGTAGTGCCCAAAAATGTCTTTAAAAGAGGGATGGGAATCCATTTATGAAATAACCTTGGTGAGAGATCAGATCGTTAAGTTTGTAACAGGACATGGGACATACCTCAAATGAATATATTAACTTCAGAATGACAAAGCCCATATGTCATTATATCTCTAGACTAATTCATTTTATAATGTGAACTAGGCATCACAGGCCAAGCTACCCAAACTCTGGCACTCCCAAGTCAAAAGTGACTTCATCTCTCTGCGAGCTTTGAAATCTATCTGGCAAGGATCCACTCTCTGGAAAGTAACTGTTCCTTTTGCAGAAGGCTCGGCTATTAAAAAAAAAATCTACCCTGTTATCCTTGGACTACGTTTCAGAATTCTGAAATTCAAGACCAAATTTTAGTGATGGCTCATGAGCAGATTCTACAACATATAAAAACAAAACACAAACCCCTAAATGTTCCCGAAGGAAAGTTGCACGAAAAATGCCCGCTGCTCTGGGGCCTCAGACATGACTGCTCCACATGAGCGGCTGGAGGTTTATGGTGTGGGAGAATTTTCAGTTCCTGGCTTGTCCCAAAGGGGCCGTGGTTCTGCCTTGCATTCTCACCTCATCCTGCCACAAAGCAAAAGCTTTCCAAGGTAAGGAGCCCCTGTGATGTTCATACTGATGGCTGAAGTTATGGGTACCCAGAAAGGCTCCCAAGAAGGAGAAAACCACTGTAGATCATGGAGTTTCATACAGAAGACGTGACCACTTGCTACTGTTGGTCAATTGTTTTCGCTTCTCTCAAAATCAGAAATAAGGATGCTTTCCTCCAAAGCAGGAATGTCGGCGTTAATCTGTGGCAAATAGGCACTTCTGAGCCACAGTATCCTGCGGAAGAGTTGGTTATTCTGCTTGTACAGGCACCACAGAAAAAGGGAAATGGCAGCCAGCATCACCAACGTCACAAGAACAGCCAGAGCTACAAGCCCATGGTATGATGCTGAAAGGGAAGGACAGAAATAGTTATTAAGTGAATACGCCTATAATTATAGATAATTCTAAATATCAACATATAGATGCTTCACAGAAAACATATTATTACTCCTTATATGTCATGCATTTTAAATTGCAGGTTTAACAGCCAAAAATGTTACCACATAAAATATCAGCTCAAATTGTATTACTCCTTATTATGAAAAGCAAGAAAGTACAGAAGCAACTTACTTTTTTCAGAGGGCTCTGTTGCATCTGAAACAGAATTCAGAACTGTCATAAAATTACCCACCAAGTTAACAAAAGTTACTACATATACTCAATGTAAAATTGATACTGAGAAGACAATTACGTAAAACCATAAGAGAGCAGGCTGTTCTTTGTTTAATTTGACACATGCCAATGAGATTCCATGTGGCCAGATTAAACATGACCTAATCTGTTATCTAAAAATCCCTTAATTGTGGTGGAATACATTAATTTGTATCTGTGCAAGGGTGACCAGCCATATTTATCCACTTTTTAGAGTACAAAAGCATGAGCAGAACGTGCAAGGGCAGATTAATCAAGCTGTTGGGTCCAACAGTGACTTGGGCATTTTGGGTGGGCTCTGGAAACCCTTGAGCTCTCACAGACCCCATGTTCCTATAGCTGTGGTGCCTGTGCCACTCTTCTGGGATGCACCTGATCTTCCAGTGGGCTCTGTGGAGCTCAGCCTGATGCTCTGCACATGGTTGCCCACAAAACAGAAAGGCAATAAGGCAACAGCTGCCCAGGTTCTTCAAAAGGAGGTTACCCTGGCTGGTTGGGGTTTTCACAGCTCTTTTTTCTAATATCAAGGAACTGAATTATTTAAAAGAAAACCAAGAACAAGTAAGTAAGCAACAAAGAACATGTAAAACAATGGTTATAAGGACACAACTGTCTTCTTTTATGAAAGCACATACCTGCATCCATTTTACATATAAATCCCTTTTTTTCTCTGCATGGAGATAATTGCCAGGCTCCATCTGTGGTCCTCAGGCTGATACAGAAATTCCCGTTGAGATGCTCAAATTCAGGCTCCCTGATGCCCCAGTTAGAATAATTTAAAGGAGAACCATCAAACCAGGAGACTGTCTCATCTAAGGGCAGAAATTATGAATCATAAAATATCATAGTATTTTGATAAGTATCTCTGTTTCAGTTGGACTCACCTCACATGAAAAAAATACTGTATTATGGAATGCCAAGATTTTGTCTGTTTGGTGACAATATTACTTTTTTTTCCCATTTATTCCAATGGATTTAAAAATATCCTAGCTAGTTGACAGAAGAAAGCCTGTAGTGTTTCTTTAAGAAGAAAACAAAGGTCTTGACATGCAATCATATATATTGAGTAGTCAGAATACTAATAAGTAATGCTTACAGAAAGCTTGACTGGTTTTGCTACATCAGGTACAAAAAATATTTCAAAAGACAACATTGTTTTGGAAGATGGTAACACTAGTATTAAAATAACCAAAACCCAAATCAGCTTCTAACATGCAGCTCTTTTTCATCCAAAACTTACTGTCTGTAACAAGCAGGATGTTCAACCAAACCATTTGCACAGAATAACCAAAACTGTGCAGTTCTTCCAAAATGAAGGCATTTTCATCTTCATCTTGAATAGTTAGGAGATTTGATCCTACAAATTAAACACAGAACAAACTTTCAAACAATCCACATTGTTAAAATGTAACACTGCGTTTCAAAAAGTTAGCATTACAGGCGTTATGTGAAAAGCTTGAAAAGTCTGGTTATAGACTGTTAGTTCTTAAATTTGCAATTAATATGAAAACGCTTAAGCTGTATAAAACTGTTCTCACGTTATTTTAAAATGAGTTTGAAGGAGGAAACATTCATTTTATGTGCTATTCCAGAAATCAATATTTTCACATGGAAAGGAACGTTTTTTGATCTGTGTTCCCTCCAATTTCACAGTTGGCTTATGAGCAGCGCTATCATTATCTTGAACTAGAGAAAATGCATGCCATGATTTCAGTCATTTCAGAAAATACACATTTTTTTTAAAAAGGTATCACGAAGGTATTTTGTAGCTATAAAATAATCACTTACCTTGATTTCTGCAGACTTCATATGCAGTATCAAAACTTGTGCCCTGAAGAACTGTGGAAAAGCTGTAGCAACTGTTTCTGAATTTGATCCAGGGAACAGTTTTTTCAGAGCATAAGCCTTTATAGTTAGGGAGCTTCTTTTCTGTGATAGAAACAACAGCACATCTTTATTGGCACAACAACGTACACATTAATTTAACATTCCACACACTGTTTTGGAGTAATGCTAATAAGCACGTTATTGCATTACGCCTCTATTTTTCGAAGTGAAAATCTAGTCGTTGTGTATATTTGTATTAGAAGAGTAAAGCTGCTTTTATTTCTGATCAAACCCGGTGCTGGATTGCAACTGCAGTATCAGGACAATCTAACTGGTGCTGACGCACAGAGGGAGTTGTGAGCAAACTACGGGCACATCAGAGCCCTCCGGGCTGCCCAGCATCTCCCAGAGGGCTGGGGATTTCCAAAGACTCTGGAATTTCTCCCCACTAAGCCACAAAGACAACGTCTGCCAAATACCGTGGCGCAGAGGAAAGTTTCCAGCCTCTCCAGGCTGCAACGTGCTGCGGCAAAGAGTCCCTCTGACTCAGGGCAACCCTACCAGCTCACTTTGTGATACCCAGCATCACTTTTTGGCAGTGCTGTTGGTTCAGCTACGTTACCTACTGTCTCACATGCTTCCTACTTTGCTACAAAATGCATTTTTTTAAAAATGAAGTGAACCTTAGGCCATACAAGATTACATAACTTGACAAATAAATCAGAAAATTAGTCAGCTTCAAAAAAAAAAAAGCATCCTAAAGAATAATTTTTGTCTTGAAGGATTCCAAAATGGCTTTCTTCTCAATGGATCCAAAAGCTATAATAAGCTGCAGGAGAACCCGTAGTCATCAATACCACCTTATAGGAACTATTTTGAGAACTGGATGCTGCCAAAGACTCAGCAGTCCTAGGACTGAATGGAGTTCCAGACCTGAATTCTGGATTTAAATGAAGCCTAGGTAATTGGCAGAAAGTTGCAGGAAACACAACATATTTTAGGATATGGGAAAATATTCCTATCTTTATGAAAAAGGTTGCAAAAACTTTAATGTGCAATCGAGTGAAGATGTGACTTAATTTTTCGCTTTGGTCTAAAAGCTTCCCTTCTCCCATCCCACAGTTAATTGCAGCAAATGGAATTTATTTCCCTTCAAGTGAGGTCATTAGCAATCATCATTTTTCACAGATGATACAGTGTTCACTGAAGAGGCAAAGTAAGTAATTTTACTGTTTCTTTTCTATTATGAAAGTTCTCTTTCCATTCTCCCACAGACCAGACCTGATGGCCAATATTTTACATGGAAAAAAATGGTTTCACAAATAGGAGATACAGCAAAGAAACGCCAGAAATATACTGCATTTTTAAATAATACTATCATCATTGCTTAACCTCAAACTGATTAATTTCCTTTCTCATACTTCCACTGTCAAGGCACACATTTGCAGCTGCAAAGATTTAATATAAAACTTCACTCTGACTTACTAGGTGGCACATGGCAAACTGCTCCTTGCAGAGGTCGCTCGCAGTTAGCACTTTTCCAGTGCCCCGAAGTATCAATGTAAACACAGCTGCCAAAGGCCTGAGACTCGTCATCTTCCCAGAAGGTAAACAAAGACCTAGTCCCATCCGACCATTCAAAGTTAAGCCCGTTCTGCCAAAACAAATTTAGAATTATCTTTCTGATTTGCTCTAGCACCAAAAAAGTTCATCTTCTGGTGGCATCCACACCAGATGTTACAGAACGTCTGATGTCTCCAAAGGCTGGACAGATTCAGAAGGATCAGGGGGATCCAAGGATCCTCCCAGATTAATTCTAGGAGACCACAAACTACATTTAACCTGCTGCTTTCAGCAGGTGGTCATTCAGGCCATTGAGCAACTACAGATGAAACAACGTCATTTCAATGTTGACACTACAGGAGATTTTTTGTGTGTTTTTCAATGTTTTCTGTGGCTTTTAGTTTTCATTAGTTATTGCACCAAACTGGCTCTTATTAGATTTATATTGCAAAGAAATGGTCAGGCCTCAAGCTTTCCCAACTTTCACTTCCAAGCGTAAACTTCCCGTGACTTCAAAAGAAAAGCACAGCTCATTGGCTTGTTACTGGAAAAACTCCTTTGCAGCATCATATTCACAGCCAGGGAGCCCACTACGTACATCTGAAGTGAACAGCCCAATCCAGTGGTTGAATCCCAAGCGGTTCACGATGACTGTGAGGAAAGCCTGGTGGTACTGGTTGGTAATGCTGACCAGCTCCGCCCCGTTGGCCATGCAGGTTTTTAAAGCTGAAGACCATGTAAAATTCCCACGTATTAGCTTATACATTCTGTTTCCATATTCTAAAGTATCTGGCACAGGGTACATTTCAGATGCATTGATGACATGTCTGGATGTGTCTGTTATAAACAGAAAGAAAGGATTTATTTATTTTTTACAACAGACAGCTTGCACACTGCAGAATAGGTCCTAAAGCATTAGAACCAGCCTCAGAAACAAATCTAAAAATTACAAACTCCTTGGTTTCAGGATGGCACTGCGAAGCAAAAAAAAATTAAAAAAAAAAATAAAAAAAGAGAATTTGAAAACCCAGATGGAGTTAGTTCACTGACTGGATCTTTGAAAGTCCTTAAGAAATCATCTGGGATCTGGGCATATCCCATAGCAGTGGGCTGCAAAGTGCTCTTATGCTTAGATACCTTGCATGAAGTTTTGATTACCTCTGTTTTCACCCATTATTTTTAATAATTGCCAAGATCAGTTTACAGCATAAAGCCTGGCCTCACAAATTATTGTTCTTGCACAACCAAGAGGATGACAAACTATGGTTCATGGTACAAGTAAGTGCTTGGGAGGTTCCTGAGCTCATCTTTACTATCTGTGAGCCAATGTAGGGAAGATCAGAGTACTGTCACTTAAACAGAAATCCTCTGTGCGTGGAGACTTAAGTAATGATAAACTACCACAGCAATGTTTTTTTAAAAAAAAAGAAAAAGGAAGAAGCATTTTTAAGTTTTAAGAAATGGAGAGAGACTCTCCCATGAGAAAAAAAATCAGGAGACAGAGACCATCTCTGCTCCAGCCCAGACTGATGCTGCTGTGCTGGCTTTTCTACAGGAGGCAAATGCCTGAGCTGATGTGTATGAATGCCCACAATATAGTTTAAACAAGACTATAAAAATAAAGCAATGCCTCAGTTGTAATCCTGTTTGTCAGTTTGGATTAATTACTTCTGTCTGTAAAGCTTCTCTGTGATTACAAAATGAAGTGGTTGCTTTGCTACAAGGTGGAGTGTTTTTAGGCTTGGTTCCCTTTATGACTAATGGAAGAGAAGTGCTAACAGGCATCTTGAAATAGTAAACTGATTTATTATTTGTCCTTCACAAATAATTTAAAATTAGAAACTTCTAAGCAAGAAGAAGTTCTGTTCTTGACCTAACTGAAGCACTCCATTTTTTTTCCAGCTTTCAGCGTGTGTCACTGCCTAAAGAAAGAAAAGGCAGGCAATGCAGCAAAATGCTGACACAATCCTAACTCAAGCATCACTATGGACTAGGGCCCGGTTCAGACCTCCTGTTGGTTTATTTCATTTTGGTCTCCCACAGAAACTAATTCAAAAAAGGGAAGACAGGACACCGACAGGGTGGCAAAGCACCAGCTCATCTTTCCAGGAATTGTCACATCTGTTTGGACATTTGAGCAAATCTAGCAGTTCACTACCACCAGCAAGAGGCTGTCTTGAGCAATGTTTTTTTAACAGGGAGCACCCACTGGGTGCAGTGGGTCCCAAGCACCCACTGCAGCCTCAACACCCCCTGACACCCTGCAGCATGGCCACTCCAAGGCAAGAAGTTTTCCTTCCTGCCTTTTAATGCCTTTTCCATCTGTCTAAAGCAGCAGCAAGGGGTTAAAATACAAACGTTCGCAGGGGGGGGAGGTGGACGGCAGGGTATGAAACAAACCATCAGAAAAATGCATATTTTTTTTTTCTACACTACAAGAAGACCACTCCAGCAATCCTTGCAACTGCAGTCCATAATAAATGATGTCAAATATGGTTATGGTTTGCTAGAGCCAGATGTGAGCACTGTCCAAAGCTTGTATTTGTTTATTCTACTTGCTCTCCCTCACACTCTAAGCTGCTAGCAGGAGAGCCTTCTCTTTTTAGACCCAGGAATTAACTAAGAGGTGATACATAAAGTTGAGCCATGTAAAACCACCCCCACAGTAAATACAGCACCCAAGTACTCTTTTTACAGGCTCAGATTGCAGCCCTCCCTTTGCTTTAGGGTTAACAATTTGCTGCCGGTCTATTTTGGTACCAAGCTCTGGCAGGTTCCTGCAGCCCAGGGACGGGCTCTGAAGCCTCCCAAGCACCCTGTGGATGTATGCCAGTGGCTTCTGAGCCAACAGGCAACACTACGGAATGTGGCTTAGGGAAACCAAACAACTTGAGTTCCCTGCAACAGCTCCATGCTTCTGGCAAGTCAACTTTATGGTTACAGAATTAGAGAAGAGTGAAAAGAAAAGCCAAACTACCTGTTTGATTGGCCAGTCGGTCCGCACTGCTCACAGAAATACATTTTCTAGAGTCTATTCTGATTTAAAGTTGCAAGTCCCACCCCCTGAAATTTATATATTTTTTTAAAAATCATATTTTTATCAAAATTACCCTGTTTTGCCTTTTGTAATTTCATGCTGTTACTCTGCTTGCAATGACAGAAAACATGAAATTTAATCTCTCTGAATCTGAGATATACGACAGAAAGCTCAAAGTTAGCAAGAAAAGTAACTAACAAAACACTTTTTCAGAAATTACTTCTACATCATATTGTTGATTTATTAAATACTGTACAGCTAATCTGGCTAAATATCAGAGTAAAACTATCTTAGAATAGACACCTCTAACAATCTGCTTCCAGATGAGAACAAATTAAGATTAATTCAATATGGTAAGAAAAGAGAGCAGAAGCAAAGCAAAAGAAAACCTTACCCTGTGCCTTTTGGCAGACAAACCCGTAATTTTTCTGACAGTTTTCTAAGTACCATTTTCCCGTAAAATGAAAATTAGGGTTATTTGATACCAATGTACATAGTGGAAGTTGTTCTTGAATGTTGGCACTGTTATAACGCTGCCTCTGCAATCAACACAGAACCTTACATTAATTAAAAAAGACACCATGTAAAAACAATGCATAAAAATGATTACGTTAAATTTAGAAGAATAATTATCTGGAAGTCACTACTATAAATATTTAGGTAGAACAATGAACACTTCCATAAATACAATTTGAAACAATAACCTGATAATAAAAAAGTCACAAGCTTTCACCGAACAAACTAAAATGCTAATCTCAACGTGGATTAACACAGTGTAAAACAGTGTAATATGAAATTCATAAACGATTAATATACTGTTTTACACTATATTTGGGAATAATCATATTTTTACCAAAATTACCCTGTTTTGCCTTTGCAAACCAAACTTTGCTCAGACCCAGCATGTGACACTAACCATGTAATTCAAACTTTGGTGCTTGAGAGCAATTGCAAGAGAATGTGACTATAGCCACAAATTACATAAATAACTCTCTCAATAGTACCTTTTTTGCTACCTCTAGTTATGCCTATAAATCTGCACCCACAGTTGTTTGAAGTTGTAAAAATTAAGAGTAGACTAAGTTGTTGGAACAAGTTAGGTCTTGTCTTTGCAGCAGTCATTATTTTTATTGATAAAACATCTTCCCACTGTCCTTAAGCCCCCTGGAAATACTCACATCCACTACTTCAACTGGAGACCAGTTGGAATACACTGGAGGATTTTCATTCACCCATTTTTCATAATCATCACTCTGGAAACCTATCCAGACACTAGTTTTCCATCCAAATAGATTCATTGTTATGAAAGCTAGAAAATGAAAGAGGAATAAAATATAAGTAACTGGTAATCACTTCGGGACAGATGAAGTCTCCTCCAACATACTAAAGCAGTGAAAAATTTAATCAATGTCATTACGTGGTTACTAGAAAGTAAGACCATGAGCAGCATGTCAGTGTCACCAAACTATAAATTCAATTAAACTGATTAACTTCAGTTGGGTTAGGATCTAGCCCATTAACTAACAAATCTTCCAGAAAAGTTCACAGCAGCTTGAATACCGTAAGTAGCAGTTCAGGGTATTGTCCCACTGAAAAAGTTCTTCTCAGTTTTAGTCGGATAAGATTTCTCCACTGAAGACAGCCAATGATTCCTCCCACCTCCAAAATAACTCAATCACAGATTTTTATGAAGAGGGATTATAAATATTTCCAAATGTGCTGGCATTGACATCTCTGACAGTTCCAGCCTAGTGCTATGCTTATGCAGTATACTAAAGATTAGATTTTAAGTATTATTAAAGGATAAAAATAAGATTGCATTTATAACAATGCAATATTGCATTCATAAGATATAGATTTTACATAGCAAAATTTTAAATGGGTATTCCATATTTTTTTTTGTATTTCTAATGCTTGGTAGTAAGCATAACAGAACATATAAATTCTCCTCAAAACATAACTGTCATATAGCTCAGTAGATATCTGAATCTTTACATTCCAGGAAATTGGGAAAGAGAAACACTAATTTGTTGAACACAGTGAAAACATGAGTAGGATCTGAGCCATCTTTTTTCTTAAATCTGTATCCAAGACAAACCTTTACTAACAGCGTCCTACCTAATGGAGACAAATTTTTATTTATTTCAAAATATTTTCAGCACTCTACCTTGTTCCAGTTCATCTTCAAGGGAAGCAAGTGACCCATCATAGTTACTGCAGAACTCTTGTGCAGAATACCAGTTTCTCAGATGCTCTGGATCCTTTGGAATTTGTATCAAAAAACACTGTTTCCAGTTAAAAAAAGAAAAAGCAAAAAAAGAAAAAAGGTGTGTTTTGGGTTTTTCCTCCTGTTTAAAAACTATTTATCAATCATTAAAAGTGATCAGTAAAACATTCCACACGGTGTTACTGAAAACTAAGTATTTCTTTAGTTTCTGTCCTGCAATAGTCTCTCCAACATACTCGGTATCAGTGTTCACCTGCAATCAGGCCTGTATTTTTTAAAGGAAAACACAGTCTGGGTTACATATACCCTTTCAATCCCTGCAGTTTAGCATCAGGATAAATCCAGCCGCCTCAGTGCAGGTTTCCATTATGGCAGGCATGTATTTAAGAGAAGCCTGCTGAAATCACTGCCTTTCAACATTCAATTGCAAATAGACTTCGGTTTGTAATTATCTTTGATAAACCCTATTTGAAGCAGCATCTTTTGGAGGATGGCAGCAGTTTGGGACCATTTAGTACAACTGACAGTCAGAGATCTGTTCTGAGACCATAGGAGACTCTTGGAATCATCATAAGTGGAAAAAAGAGGATGGAACAATCTTTATATAGCAAAAGAGCAAATACACTTCAATAGCTTTTGAATATATGAGTACTCATTTAATTCAACTAAAGCAAAATTTTTGACACCTAATTAAGGCAACTTCTGTGTGCAAAGCTACTTAATAGCTGTAAACCTGTCAGTAGTGATAAACCTAAAGGCTTTGCCTTCAAAAAGAAATAAAAACTTCAAATATTGAATAATCCTTACAAAATCCAATTTCTGTCATAAGTACAGAAGACATTTTGAATTATCAATCAGCAGAAAAAAATCTTTTACTTTGAATCCAAAGCGCAACCAGCCTTTGGGACATATTCCTTGTTGGTTTTGGTCTTTTGGAATCTCTTTCTCTATTTTCCATGCTAATTTACGCTTACAAATACAAGGAAGAGAGACAGTACAGTTTTCATCACCCCAGAGTCCTGTGTAAAAAGAAAAAAAATCACAGTTCAATCTTGGCTTAAAAACTGGAAAGGTTTTCTTTTTCTTAGCTAGCTTAGATATCATTAAGAAGGGTATCCTTTATTCATTGAGTAAAACAAGATTCTGCATCAAATGTATTTAGATACATTGCATTGCAGTGGATTTGATCATCCACGGGACTCATACTTTTATTCCCACTTTGATTTTATTAAGTTAAACCATTTCCTCTACACTGAGTCACATAACATATGCCACTATCATCATGAATTTTAAAAAATATTCAGTATACAGCAAAAAATAAAAAAAAAAAGGAAAGGTATACAAATGATGCTTTACAGATAAAATAGTTTGACTTCCTTACATTGAAAACTGTTGGCAAGATCCAGCTACCGACATAAACCACTGACTTGCTGAATACATGCTGGCCTGAAAACACATTTTTCAGTGGAACACAGTACACTCAAAAAGTTGTTGAGCAGTAACCATCTGCTGGCCAGCTGATGGGGGAAGGCGGGCGTCCCTTCCTTTTATCTGATGCTAAATATAGTAACAAAAAACTCAAGCATTCAAAACTCATAAGTCAAAGCCCCAAGATTATGTGTGGAAAAAAGGAAGGTTTTATGATTGTTCAGTTTTGGCTCCTGAGGCTGGGATTATGAGAGTGCATCTGCATTAATTTTTGTCAGTCATAAAACCAAGCTGGGCATTTTTTCTTTTCACAGAACCTGACATGCATACTGTATCATATGCAGATCTTAAGAAAACAGAGACTGCGAGATGGCAGAAATCACTGGAACCAGTAGCACTGTAAATTATTTTTTTATTACTCAAGCAAACTATAGAGCAATATGGTGGTTTGAAGGCCAGCATCAAAACCATGGTATCCAAAAATCTCTCACCAGATTGGCTATGGGAGCAAAAATAAGCTAGAAACCTGAGTATTTAAAGTTGTGTGCTGACAGAAAAACAGTTTATAAATGTAGGAAAAATTATTGCTTGTCCACCTGGTTCATTTAGTTATGAAAAAACTGACTGTGACAACCAGCAACGCATTAATGTTTTTGCTGTGACACATACCAGATTCTTAAGCAGAACTATAGATTCTGTATCACTAGAATCTTTATATTTCGACCTTAGAGTGCTGGAACTATTAATATTACTTTTAAATCCTACAAACTAGTCTCTGAGCATATTCATATTTTCATGTTCTTAACCATGAAACTAGTTATGCACATTATAATCACGTAACAGGACGATGTAATACAGGACCATGTAATAGGGACTGCTTTCTTGAAAGCAATTAAAGAAAAGTATAACCCCTTTGGCCAACGACAGAATCAAGCCACAACTCCTGTAACAAAAGGAAACACAAAATAAACCTGTTTGTGATGAAATGAATCCACATCTTTTCCCTGGCTTCTGCAGATCTCTCTCCCTCCCTTCATTCCAGTTCTGGTATGTTACTGGTGATTCATCTCTCCAGCTGCATAGAAATGTTAAGAGTGTAGTTACACTTTCTCCTATCCTTACCTAAAAATACAACCTCCATTAAAAATAGAGGGTAAGGACAATCACCAAGGTTTGATACCTGTATCTTTGGCTGGTATATTTTAAACTCTTTTTAGAACAAATACTGTAACATGAAAAGAAATTAAGGGTAATATATTCTGAATGATATTTACATGAAAACTAAAGCTGTCTCTTGAATATCTTACTCAGTCATAAAACTGTTTTAGCCCATCAGACTAACGGCAGCCTGTAAACAGGGCATGTCAAGTACAACTCCCAGCAGCAGAAGTGTAGGTATTCTTACCGAAATTCATCGCTGAGGTTTTCTGCATGCAGTCCAATCCACCAGTGGACATCATTACTTGACAGCTATAGGAAGAAATTAAAATAATTTGCCACATGTTTAACTGTTGTTGTCCTCTACTAAAGCATTAACAAACCCTAAAATCAGGTTGTTCATATTCAGGTGACTAGTATCTCCATTAGGTTCCAATGGCAAGAACGGGTACTAAATCTTGCCTGTATTAATTTATATGATTTCAGTAAGGCTATTCACATAAGCAGAGCGTAATTTAGCCCCCAGTTTCCACTGGATTTCTGGTATATCTTCTGTAAACTAGGAATTTTCAGTGTTAGAAATTTCAAGCCTACAGGCTTGAAAAGGACCGTAGTCTGAGGCCAGAATTTGTTTTTCCCCAACTTCTAAAAGTAGACAATAGCAAGTATTTCCTTTTAGCATTAATATACTGCTGGTTCCTTCTTAATGTTTCCAAAATGTTTTCTATGAACATTTATTGACTTCATATAGCTTATACAAGAGATTCCTAGAGATGTTTTCCAGGCTGATTGTTGTTCTCCTGAAAGGTTCCAGACTTCCAGTCTTAAGGGTGAAGCATTATGGATAAGTCAAAGAAATGTTATCAGACAGCCACTTATTATTGCTATGCCAACTTGATTCTGCCTTAAACTATGAAGGGGCTTCACTTTCAGGGTTAGCCACTCCACAGTCACAGTTCTGAGGTCATTGGGAAAGAGACAACAAAGAAAAAAAAGTTCTGAACGTGCAGGACACTGGAAAAGCCACCCTCTCTCTGGGAAGCATGTGGGTTTTTTTCCAGAAAGAACTGAAGTGCAGCCTGTTTTGTAGCAGCCACATTGTCCTTGATGTTATAGTTAGGATTTCACCAGCTTACAGTTCATATAGCAATATCAGCTGAAGAAAACAGACATTTCTTACAGAAACAAAAACAAACAAACAAACAAAAAAAGATACGAGACTCAGGAATGCTGTCTGATTTGGTATTGCCTAGTTTAGCTCTCTAATCACAACACCCAGCCTAGACATTATAGGGGCCTACAGGAAGGCTGGGGAGAGTCTGTTTACAAAGGCCTGCTGTGATAGGACATGGGGCAATGGATTTAAGGTGGAGAAGAGTAGATTTAGATTAGATATTAGGAAAAAATTTCTTTACTATGAGGGTGGTGGAACACTGGAACAGGTTGCCCAGGGAGGTGGTTGAGGCCCCTTCCCTGAAGTTATTCAGGGCGAGGCTTGATGAGGCCTTGGGCAACCTGGTCTAGTTGGGGGTGTCCCTGCAACTGCGGGAAGGTCAGGCTAGATGACCTTTGGAGGTCCCTTCCAACCTGGATGATTCTATGATTACAGTTTTTGAAGAAACACTGAAAAACATGGTTTCAAATGCCCTGCTAAGAAACTTTAACAATTTAATACATGCTAAGTCTATTTGGATTGCTGAGTATTATTTTTGCGATTGCCATCTTTATTACCGCTTCCACAGGAAACCAGTTGCAATCACTTTGGAACACACTTGGCTGTCCCATAGTATTACTACCTGATGACCAGCTGTGAGTTGTTGAGTGGGACCGTAATGGACCTGTGGAACTATGCGGGATCAGGAGACATCCTGATGGACACAGAACCACTGTGTGAACACCCGAGGAACCACGATGGGTCCCCTTGGTCATGAAGGTGTGGCAGAAGAAGAAACAGAGGAGGATGGACATCACATACAAAACAAGCCTTTCTCTTTATCCCTAATTACTCTTATAACTTTGGGATAGGAAGCTGGTCTTTGCTCCTCCTGAGTCTTTTGAGGCAGACTGACTGACCTGCTCATTAGCAGAGATGCTGCTGCAGATTCAGAAATGAATTCTTTAGCTAAACAGGGCTTCAGGGAGGCATGTGGGAAATGAAGACCGCAAGAGAATTATTTCTGAAGTAAAATGTCTTTCAGACCCTTCCTGGAGCAACAGGCAGCCAGATATTCCAAAGATGCAGCAGAAAATAACCAGTTACTGCATGAGTGTTTATTTTTTTCCAAAGGGGTAGCTTTTGTTACCTTCTTAATTTTATTTTGAATAAAGGCTTGTTCAGCAGAAGAATTTATTGTTGCCATTCCACTACGAAGCCACCCACAGACAAACTTATAGGTTTCCCAGTCTGTAGGACTGACATGGAAAAGATATTCTGCTCCTTGATAATATGACCACGGCAGTTCTAGGAAACAAACAAGTGAGTCAATGCTGTGCAGGGATAAAAACTCATTTCAAGTCTCAGTCTTTGCTACACTTCTGACCTGCATTTAGCCATGTGTCACAGGACAAATATGCCACAGCAGAACCATATCATGGAAAAAAATGAACAATGACTAAATTTCGCATTTATGTTCTATCTTGTGATACTGCAGTAATGGCAACAGGGTTGCCCAGTCTTTGCAAAAAGGCAGTTCTAACCTGATGGAGACGTTACCAAGCTCCTGTGCTTATTACTGGCAACATTCCTTTACTGAACCTGAGTAGGAACTGAAGTTTCAGCGCTCCTAAACAAAGGAGTGGGAAATTTTAAACTGTAGCAACAAGTTCCTACAGAGTTCCTTAATTTAGATTTTTAACTTAGAACACTTTAGTTATTTTATTTTTATCAATGTCTTAAATTACATTGCTTCAAGATGCGAAAAAAAGAAAATCTTTTCATACCAGCTATGTACCACTCTGGATTCTTTGGTTTAACACCTGCAAAAATATATAAATAAATTAAAACATTGCTAATTAAGAATTAAGAGAGAGAGTTCATTGAAATTGCTTTTAGATGGTAAGGATCTAAACAAAATCATGAACAATATTGCTATTCTTGTTCAGGAACAATTAAAAAAAGGAGTTAGACATGCAATAAAACAAAAGAATTGCCACATTTACCAAACAACACTTTTAGTATCCTCTGTAAACAGGAGCTTTGTTTAACTTCCTAACTAACTGCTAATCACTGCTATTCATTTTGAAACTGACTGCACATATCAGACCTGTTAACTGGCCAACAAACCCTAATGGACACGTACAGCTTTACCATGTTTCATGCAGAAGACCAATGAAGTCCATATGTGGCTAAAAAGCAGGGTTTTCAATATTTCATTGCCTCTCCTGAATTGCAAGTAATGAATATAATGGACAATGTATATTAATTAAAATTTCACCTTTTGGTATTTTGCATATCCATTCACGCTTTTCATTGCAGCGTGCTGGAAAGACCGTTCTATTTACTTTGAACACACCACAGTTTCTTGAGTCATCTTCAACATACTTGCTTTCCAAAAACGAAGACACAACCTGAAAACAGCACATTCATTACCTTTAAGCAACAAGCCAAGAGGAAGCATTTCAAAATCTCATTATGGAGATAAAGGACGGATCTGGAGATGTGCGTACGGTAAGAACATCATCAGTAGAACCTAGAGGACCACCTCAATTACAATGGTAAAATCCATAAAAAAGGGACCATAATCTCACAATGTCCTGTTCAAATTTCCTGCTTTATATCAGACTCCTTCTTCATAAAAATAATTGCATACCTATGAAACCTAGAGATTTTTGGACATGATTAGCAATGGTTACCCACACCTAACAGCCTTTGTTTTGTTCAACATGTTGCACGATTGAATTTTACACCTGGATTCTGAAATTATTTAAATAGTGCTGTTCTTTAGGGCTCAAAAACAATTAGATTTTAAAAGCTGACCCTTCTTCAGTTGTTTGATGTTAAAGCCCAGGTACCAACCGTTAGTGTGGCACATGGCACCAGCACCTTCAAGGTCAAGAAGCTAGACATGAGCACGCAGTGTTCACTTGCAGCTNCCAGGGAGGTGGTTGAGGCCCCTTCCCTGGAGAGATTCAAGGTGAGGCTCAATGAGGCCCTGGGCAACCTGGTCTAGTTGAAGGTGTCCCTGCGACTGCAGGGAGGTCGGACTAGATGACCTTTGGAGGTCCCTTCTTGCCTGGATGATTCTATATGATTCTATGACACAAAATCAAAAGTGGTATTAAAAAAGGGAAGACCTAGCTCAGAATGTAGGCACAAACCTAACGGCCTTAGGACAAATAAAGCGTGTAAGCACAGCTCTAAGGCTTTCCGATGTGTGTGTGTATACACACACACACACACACACACACGTATGTGCTCACTCTGCACATACCTGGCCCTGGGTTAACCACAAAGTGCTTTGCAGGAGTGTAGACATTCGCAAACCTTTATAAGCCTTCCAAATTCCTTTCACAGTTGCACAGGCTGCTATTGCAATAGTAGTGTACTATTGACCCTATTGTAACAATTAATTGAAGTGAGGTATGCGGACATGGAAAACAAACAGTTTTCCTGGCCAAGGTTTGCTCACAAGGCTTATTTTTGTGACCTTACGCTCAGATATGACTTGAAAAGTTACTAAAATATGTGGTATACAGATAGTTACAGGTGTTCTGTCAGACCACTGCCACGTCCCTCCAGAAAGCGGGTTTCTTTTATTAAATCCAATCCAGAACTGCCTTTCTTCTGTTCTGTGAAGGAAACAAAGGAAATAACATTCTCATGCACTTTTCCTGTAAATATTAAACAGATTATTTTTTAAAGAGTGCAAACACCTATACACATTTCTTCTTGAATTCAATATATCATTCTATAACACATTTCTTAACTTTTCAGTATCTTGAAGTAAACTTTGTTTTTTCCAATTAAAATGCAAAATTATATCTTTAAAGATGAAACCAGTTAAAATAAGATTAGAATTGCCAAACTTCTATTTAAAATGGTTTATTAAATCACAAGAATATCACCTTGACATTAACAGTTGCTCAACAGCTACTACAGAGATCAACTTCAAAACAAATCACATTACAGTGTTGCTAACACACTTCTTTCTATGCATTTCTAAGTTCACGTTAGTCAAGAGTAGCCACTAGGTAAAGATGATAGAAGAATCTAAACTGTAGATTATTTTTACATATTTCTATGGTTAAGAGAAAACTTGTTGGTGTTAAAAAAATATATTTACCTATCAAAAATTGTATATAATAAATTGTTTAAAAATGTCTCTTCGTAGATATGGCTAAAACTAGCAAGGTGTGCTCCAAAATCTTGGCACAACGCTTCTGCTTCATCCCATGTTCTTCTCATCAGAACTTTCTCATTGTGAAATATCTGCAATAAAATAAACACCGCCATAAATGTAGCTGATTTTGGAGAGCGATTGTTTCAGAAACCCATAAAAGTAAAATATTATTTGCAGGTTTTTCTACAATAAAGCCATGTATATTCCAAATATGGTCCTGATTCAAGCCTTAAGACTTTCACTCACATTAAAATGCAGTAAAGGATGGTAAAGATTTTTGTTTGTTGAGTAAAAGAAATAATGATTTATAAAAAGTATTTTAGGAACAGTGTATTCCAAAGTCAATGTAGAATCATAAAAATTCAGAGCACGTTCATCATGTACCTTGTAGCAGCTGAGTAGATTAGCTTCAGACTCCCATCCAAAATAGCAGGAACTCAAATGTTTTTGAAAAGTAAGTTCAGGTTCTTCATAAGAATTGATTTTCTGCTTGCACAATGACATCGCTTTGAAGTTCTTACAGCTTTTCACTTCCCAGTAACCAACAGGGTGCTGCCCTCGCATAGCCACACAGCCTCCAGAATGACCTACACATGGAAGCATTGAGTATCAGAATAAAGCATTTAAATTTTGTGAATTTTTGCTGAAGTGACTGTTTCATAGGCATCAGGTTCTGGATAAAACCTCAGTGAACTCACAACAGTAGCAAACCTATGGCCTGCGACCAGTTTATAAGCCTCCTTGGCTGATTTGAGCTTGTAAAATGAACCATGAAGAAGGATTCCTCTCACAAAATGCAGGAGATGAAACAAAGTTTCAAACAGTACTTCTGTAAACTGCAGTAGCAAAGCCATAAATATTACTGATTCCAAAACTCAGGAGCAAATATTACCAAAATGAAGCGTCTTTATTATTATGTCTCTATTCTCAGGTATTGCTAAGAGGTCTGTGTTTCAAAAGATGAACAAATACTTCTCTTTTTTGTTTTGTTTTGTTTTCTTAGAATGGCTTAGATTAATATAAACAAAAAAAAAAAATCAATCAAGCAAACCAACTATTGGCAAACTAAAGGGGCCTGTTTATCAGCACGTTACTCACGCGGCTGGTACCGGTTCCAGTTTGTGTAGGTCACAGAGAGGTTCTTCCCCGCTGCGCTTAGCCAAAAGTATTCTCCTGTGTTGTTAAGGTCTTGCAATCCTATCCAAAAATAAGTTCTCTCAGATTTTACCATGCTACGGATCATGCTGTTGATAAAAGCTTGTTCAAACCTTAATAAAATAATCAAGACAAAAAGTTTATTAGAATAAAACAGGTCGCCCGGTATTTCAGTGAACAGCTCTCGTGAAATGATTTAAAGTTATGCAAGAAGAAAAAAATTTGTAAGAGCAACCTAGTTTTCTTTATAGAATGCTGTGGGAAACCTCCAGCACAAGTCTGTAGTACAAACCACAATTTTTCGCTCTCCCCCCACCTCACCCCAGCATTTGGGCAGACAGGGAAAAAAGGTAGATAAAGGTTTTATAAGCTCAATGTTTATACTAGATCATGTAAAGACAGAATATATTAATGATGCACAGATAAAAAAAAGACACTCCTTGTGTGAAGGGAAAAAAATAGTGGGGTCTGAAAAAGCTAGAGAAGAAAGAAAAGAAAAAGCTCTGCACAGAAGTATCCAATTACAACAGCACGGACAAACCAGAGCTGAAGGGCTCAATGTGCAAGCTGATCTCACTACAGAGAGTTACTTTTTCCTTCTTTAATTTCCTCACTGAAGTTAAGTGAGAGATTTACACCCTTTTGCAAGTAATAATCATTGCATACAGTAACCCATTTGTCAAATGTAATTCATTCATATATAATTGGTATAGCATTATACTAAAACTGCTTTAGTTTATGAGCACATTTAATCGGCTTCTGTTGCAAATATATATAGCAAAATAAATTCCCAGTTTGATAAAGATTTATACAACTTCTTGGTTTCACATATTGTGAAAAGAATAGCTAAATACCATAAGAACAACATTAATGTAAAAAAACCCAAAACTAATATAACTGTAACACTGAGAGTGAGAACTTGTATTTAATTTTCATTTCCTCTGCATGTTCTCTTTTTATATCAACCCTCTGTTCTCTAAAACCTACTTTTTAGTAAATATTTTAGGATCAATACAATGAAAAGCTTTTTGTTTTGGTTTGTTTTTTTCCACACCAGAACAACAAAATCAGTCAATTAAAAACCAAAAAGCTAAACTGATAACAAGCTTCCTTTGCCACTCCAACAATGGAACTGGGAACCAACATAATAAACAGCAATGGCTACACTTAACTAAGATCAAATAAAAAGAAATAAGCAGAACAAGAACTGAAGACGTGCTTCTAGTGCTGTGCAGAGTGCCCTCAGCCCTGTGACGTTACATCTCCAAATGCTTGGCTGTGAGAATCTGTCCTTTATTCTCCCTGTAAGGACTACTGTCGTACTGCCGTACAGCACCGTACGCACTGCGCACAATCCAGAAACCACCCAGCAGGCCAAATGCCCATCCATGCACATCTTTATGTGGGGTAGCCCCTGATTTCCTAAAATTTCTAGCTATCCTTCATCTGATTGCTGGTGGTTGCAGTACTTTCCCCATCTCAAAGGGAGGGGAGATTTCCTCCTTTTTTTTTTTTTTTTAACATAACTACATGGAGATTAAAGTATATATGTAATATATTTGTAAGTATATCATAAACTTTAATGGGAATCCAACATGTAGGGTAAATCACAAAGAGATCACAGAAAAATCCAAGCATCTGGACATCTGCAGAGAAAAAGGCCTTTGCTGAAGATGGAATACAGGTAAATAGGAACAAAGCAAGGGAAGACAGGCTTCAACTGCTTTCAGACATTCACTCCCTCTGTTTGCTGAGAACTCAAGTATGCATACAGGAATAGGAACACTTATAAAACATTAACTGATTTGGATTAAAATATGATCTATTTTTATTCGAAAAATTAAATATATTTTAATTTTTCAGGATAGTTTTCAAGTATGCTAATAAAGGTTCTTACATACCTCTGTAAAAAGCATTTTGTTTAGATTCCTGCATTTTCACATGTGTACACGTTGCTGTAAGTGTTCATTAACCTAATAATTGCTTTTTACTAAATTTATTTTCAATTATAAAATAAAGAAAAACGCACCTTTCATTTTAGCCAATGTTAGTAATTATGCTCGGCTCTCATACAAGTATTATTTCATATTGGTAACAGCTTTTGCCATGCAACACTTTCTAAAGTTAGAATAGCTCTTGTTAGAGATATCTCCACGCTGTCTAATAGGATTAACTACCTGTTGGTTACTGATACAAGTGCAGATGGGCAGAAATAACCACTGGAAGCATGTTCAAAACTTCGAGGGGTACTGTCGATTTTGTAACAATATCCACCATGTCTTTCCCATCCCTTAAAAGAAATGAACATTATTTTATAGATTATTAGTTATTATGTAGTTGATAAAAAACTCGACCCCCTTTTGTACCTTCTGTCTGATCATCACTGACAACCCTGAAGTCCTTTTCCTTTCTACTGTGGTTCAAGAGTAGTTACTCTCAAGGTCACTGAAAACATGGGTAAAATTAACAAAAGTTTGAAGTTTAAATTGCACAAAAACTGGCTTAACACACATACACACTAACATCTTTAATGGCTATGACAAAAACACAGGCAACAGTTACGGCTACTACTTTTGTTTCAATTTAATACTTTGAATATTGTTTTACTGGCTGAGTTCTGGGCAGGAAGGCCAGGTCCCTCTGACAGGCACCTCTTTGCATGAAGCATGTAGTAGCGCTTGTTGGTTTCCACTTGTGGGAACTCACTGCTGGTATCTAATGCCTGAAGTGCAGGGTAAACACTGTCAGATTCAGTTAAGCTGTTATAAAAAAGGATTACAGCTGCCCTTTGTCTTCAACTGTAAACAGAAATACTTATTCCAGAAATTGCTGGCCTTTCACACAGCAGTGCACTCTAGTTCTTTACCTTTTCTCAGCTGCCTTTCTCATTTTCAAATAGAACTTCCAAATAAATAAAAAAAATAAAACCCCTAAATTAATAATCCTCCTCTAGGAATGCAGAATTAAAATGACACATTTTCATGGTTTATCAGATGAGCCAGAAAACTGAGCCAGTGGTCAACTCGCCTCATTTCTTCTTATTCTTAATCATTTATTTCTTATTACTCATCTCTGGGTGTTCAGAAGACACTAACAGGATGCGAGTTCTGCCTGTGTAAGTTCATGCAGGGTACCTGCCTGGTCTTCTTGTTGAGTATTTCAAATTGTCAAGAGAGTAAAGAGATAATGAACTATCTCTGTCTAAAGTTGAAACCACACACAGACAGGACAACCATCTGATCTCACTTTGCCCCTTCCGTGAGAGAGGTGCTGCTTTGCAGGGGAGCTCACAAAGCAGCACAATGGGAAGTAAACACAGCACCCAGGCCAGCACCATCAAACACTGCTGGATGGAGACATTAACAGCAAAAGGTGAAAAAAAGACGGGGAAACATATACGTTCTTTTTCTGCTCTCCTTCATCAGGTACAACAAAACACACAAGAAGGTGCTGCAGAGTTATTTGGGACAGCAATCAAGCACTGCGCACATCCTTCAGCCCTGCTGACTCTTGGGAGGCAAACTTCAGCTTCTAGTTAGGCGTGTTTGCCATTAGCATTGCTGACAGCTCCACTGCCTTTTGCTATCATCCTCCTTGGATGCACGGAAGATGGCTGGGCACAGTTCTTCTTACGGCACAAAAGCAGAGAAGCAAAAGGAGTTGCACAATGGATTTCCGTGGTTCCAACTGAATGACATGTATGGATGGCTTAGACATTGGCTTTGCAAACAGAAATAAGCATCTCTGGGTGGAGACTCTTTCACTATGTCTGTACCAATGAGCTGGGACATCCCCATGGGAAAAACGCGTTTGCAGACACCAAGAGCTCTGCATAGCCCAAGGCCCCAGCGGGCTCTTGGTAGTCCCAGGGGAGACAGCATCATTGCTTCTGCTTTAATGTACACTTAAACTCAGTGAGTGGGGGCTGGAAGATGGCCAAGTATTGACTAAAAAACCCTCTTTGGGGATGCAAGTAATAAACAGCAAATGGCTGGTTCCCTTCCACTGGAATTCTTGAGTGATAAATGCATGCACTGATTTGAGTGAGGTAAACACAATCACCCTCACCTCTCAGAAACTTTAATCTGGAGCAATTAGCACTGCATAATCTTCTTAAAGCTTTCTTGGTGCCTAAGGACTGGAGGAAAGTAATGTGACACTAATCTTTACTTTAAAAAAAAAAAATAAATTATATAACACAAAACTTGAGAGTAACTGGAAGCTGGTAAGCTTGCATTGAGGGCAAGCACAGACTGAGAAACTCCAAACTTGAAAGGCTGAGTAGCTGGTCAATAAAATGTCAGATGGCATTCTGTACAGATGAATACGAAGTGATACAAACAGGGGCCTCCCCTGCAGTTCCCAGTCATTTAATGTATGAAATGAGGGACAGTTATCTCACTCCCAGCAAGCGAGAACTAGATTTGGGGGTTCTGATGGTTAAGCTCCATGAAACATCAGCTTAGCCAAAGATTCAAACTGAACCTTAAGAACTGTGATGAGAGAAATAACAGAGAAGGTTACTCTGTCCTTTTAAATTCACTTCTTGCCATTTTTTTGGTGTTCTGACCCCCAATCTCAGAAAAACATATTTCATCATCAAGGATGATGAAATCTATGGCGCTCCTTACACAGAAGCAGTAACTGAGCAGGCTGGGACTCTTCAGCCTGGAAAAAGAAGATGCCTTAAGGAGGTTATGACACAGGTCTACAAAATGATGAGTGCCATGAAGGTGGGCAACTATTTTGGTACAAGACTGGGGACAACAAATGAAGCTAAGCCTGCAGGAGGAAGATTCAGTATAGAAAGAAGGTGGCATTTTTTCATTCAGAGGGTAGTAGATCTGCAGATTTCCTCACTAAGTAATGTGAATACAACGAGTTCGCATGAGTTCAAGGGGGAACCATGAAGCACTTGGAAGGGATATGCAACGTGGGCTGTTAGATACACAAATCTTAAACAGCTCAGAAAATCCCCTGAATGGCTTGGAGTGAAGGGAAAATTGGGGGATGATATAACCATATTTGCCCTGTCCTGCTCTTCCCCAAACAGCACTTGCACCCAGCTGTGGGAGGCTGAACAGGAGGCCGAATGGACCCTTATTCCAAACAGCTGCCCTTCTGCTCTTTATGAGGTTCTGTAGTAGCAATACTCTTCTTAAAAGTACAATCCTCTCCTGTTACAACAGCCGTAGAGACAAATGCTCGATTCAGTACTATACTGCTATCTTTTGATGCACAAATTAAAGTGTAGATAACCAGAGAAAGTAATCAGTACAAATACAGTCAGTTCTGCACACAAAAACCTCCAATTCAATTATCAAGCAGCTGACAGCCCCACAACCTGTTTCAAAAGCTGGTTAAAAGAAAATGTTTAAAACATTTATTACAGTATTGGAGAAAACTGCCCAGAGAATCTGACCTTTGCAATAAAATGTTTTTCTCAGTAATAGCCTGATGACTAAGAAAAAAAAATAGTTGACCTGCTAAGGGAAGAAAGTGCTTAGCACTTTTTATGTCTTAGGTTGACAGAAGCATACAGAAAAAAAAGACCTCGGGTTTCTGGTAACTTGATATGGACATACTGCTAAAACTGCAATCAGCAGAACCACGAGAAATGTTAAAGGCTAGTTCATCTGATGCACAAGTTGTAAAATCAACATGAGATGAAAGCTCAGTAATAACACATAAGACCATAAAGCTTTAGAAAAGCAAACAACTGTGCCCGAGGCCAAAACTCCCTAAGAATCTACTAGCAATTCAATGTGAATGACAGTACAAGGTTAACGAAGCAGAAGATCAAATGTGAGAAACATCAATAGAAACATTTAAGGTAAGGTTGCTACAGAAAAATGGGGAAAAAATAGGGTAAATCTGGATGAAATGAAGATTTAGCCCTGGAAAATTAGGCCAATAACTAGCAATGCCACACACACTGAATGTTAAAATAAAGTGAGCTGTAAAGACAAATTGTCTGAAATCAAAAGTAGCTTTGAGTAAGCTTGGTACTGACTTCCTTTGATTAAATGACTATAACTATTTTCACTTCAGAAAGAAAATTATCTATCAAGACCAAGGGACTATAACAGGGTTCAGCATGTATTTTTACAGGGCGTGAAATACCAACAAGCAGAAATTTATCCTGAGTACGAAGTTTGCTAGAGCAGATCAAACTACCTATGACGCAGGACTCAATCTTGAGTCTCAATCCTTTGAGGTGCCAGAAGTTGAAGTGCTGTCAAGCTCCTGACTACAATTGGAAGTCCTGAAGCTCTGCACTTTTTTCACATGGTCAGGACTGCAACAGACCTTTCCTACAGTAATAACACACAGAATTCTTGAGTTATTAAATACGTTGATCCAAATGAAACAAAGGAAGTTACCCTAAAGTTTCAGAAATATTTAGCAGGAACCAAGCATTAACTTCTGCCTCCAAAACAGTATGACCATTGTACATCTGAGGAAAAACCACATCCAACCCCAAACAGCTCAGCTTCAACTTTCTTGTAATTCACCTGAACTGGCTGTGTTTCTTGACTTCTCAGGAAATAGAACAAGAAATTAAAAAAGGAAGACAATGAGCTAAAAGATGAAGCAAACTAGAGAAGAGTGATTTTTATTAATAAAAAAACCCAAGAAGTTCATAAAACTCCAGAGTTAAAAATAAAATTTTAACACCACAAAGCCTACAAGTTTGTCATTTTCACAATGTGAAAATGACACTGGCTTGCAAATAAAAGCATTCTTTAACACGTTACCTTTTACTACCAGAACGCAGAGCCTAAAAGCCTGTAAACCTGTTGCAATGTCCTATTTAGATAGCTGTGCTCCTTCCCAGTTTTGTTTGAAAGTAAAAGGAATGTTAATGTACGAGTGGAAGAGTTCACTCTCCGTGTCAATGAAACTGATTGTTTTTCACCCTGACATTCCATTTCAATGTATGAAAACCATGTGTGGGAAGAGGCATCATATAACAGCCATTATTCGCACAGATGGTAGACAAAAGAGTTTTCACTTTTGATCTGGAAAGAAATAGGAACTTGGGTCACAACCGCTGACAACGCAACGAGCCGTGAAAGGCATCTTGGGAAAACTTTTAATCCTGCATTAAAATTTAGTTTACATACTTTTAAGGCAGTGAGATTTTCCTAGAAAACACATGCATGTCGTTATTATGAAAAACTAAAACTGTCTATTTACATCCTTATGTTCCATAGCTATATTTAGAGGTTTCCTATACAACTCTATTTTATTAGTAAGGCTCTAAAATCCAAAGACCACAAAACCCCTTACCTCTGGACAACTTGATTCCAGCTCAGGAGATACATGATTAAACTCCCCTGCTTTTTTGCAAATGTAGAAAGATCTGTCTTCGCATATTTTAACTTTCCATCGTCCCTCCTAAGGGAAAAAAAGAAGCATATTCTGTATATACCCATATTCTCATGCATATCTAGACACACACATTAAATTACACGCCCTCATCCTATTTTAACTTCTCAGTAAAACCAAGTAATTTTTCTCACTGTTCATTTATTTATCCTTAGATGAATCATTTATTTCTACCAACACTGTCAGCAGGACTTTTCAAATCAGTCATACAAAAGAGTTTGTCTCTTTGAATCGCTTTTTGGGATGTAAGGCATTTTAATTAACTAACGCTATGGTTAAGCCAGAACATTTACTTTTCAGTACAGACAGGAAATTTCTTCCTATCTATTATAGTTCTTTGTAAGACTAATCTTTATATTTGAACAGTCTTCACTCAAGATATTACAAAGTTTGTACAATTTTCAGACATCTCTACACACTAAATATGCACCAAAAAGAATGCTTGCAGAATTACATCTTGAACTTCCTTTCTATTTTACAGTTTCATTTGTTTATTTACAGTTGGAAACTGAGCAAAATACAGTTTTGGGCATCTAAAAGGTCCTGTTTTCTGCTTACAACAGAAACCCATTTTCCAGGTCACTGCAATTGTCTTGGCTTTCCCACGAGTTAAGGATTGCAACCTGGACCCACTACTGGAGAGAAGGAACTATTTTTGATACAGCTTTTACATTTCAACAAAACATAGTTTACAAAAAAACCCCACAAACCAACAATTATAGTGCCAGTTACATAAGCCAATGGATTTAAGTACTGTTAATTGTAAAAGTAAAGTAAATTTATGTGGAAATCACAAAAACCCTGACAGTGTAATGAGCTGTGATTTGACAGGATGTAGCATTATTTGAACATTACTCCCAGTTTTACAGCAACTGGCTGATTTGCAGTCAATCTAACTGCTGTCAGCTTCTACAATTTTAAGTAGATACAGCTTACTATCTGTTTCTGAAAGATGCTACATAAAGTTTAAAAATATTGACAGCAAGATAAAATAAGCACTGCTGACAAAACATGACTTCGAAGCTTTCAAGACAGGGACTGATACATTGTAAATTATAATATACACTACTTGGATTTTTAATTACTCTTTTAATAAAATTCATACTCATATTTGTTCTCTTCCAATTAGTAAGTTTTACGTATGCAACATTTTTTATTGACCATAAGCTCAAAATCTATGATTAATTTTCTGTGCATCAGCACTGCAAAATGGATTGGTTTTTAAAGGCTACACTGGATTTATCACAAGGTGAATATATCAGGAATCAAAAGGTTCTGGTTCAATATAGCGGGCACACTGAGAAAATAAATTATTATGAGCCAAATTAAAAGTGTCTGTCTAATGCTTTCAAAAATAAAAGGAAACTTACGGATCCTTGTGCTGAAACACAGAGCTGTCCCGTTCTTTGAAAGGTGTCAGGTTCTTGGCTGTGCCAGTTAGAGAATCTTACTGGGGCGCCATCTGACCACTCAAAACCAGCTGCAGTGCTATTGCTGTATAACCCGATCCATGTTTCAGTAACATTTTCTATAAAAGAATAAATGAGTTACTGTCGTGGTTTGGCCTCGGCAGTGACACCAGAGCCAGGTGGCAGCCCGCTGGCTCTGATGCCCCACAGCGCCAGGGAGGATGGGAAAGAAAAGGCAGACTTGCGTTTTGGGACAGAAGCTGTTTACCAGAACAACAAATATTACAGGGAAACAGTAACACAGACAGAGGGCCCAAACCCCAGTACAACACCAACCGCAGCCCGCGCTGCCCCCGCCGAACCGCTCCCTGCCGCTATCCACCCAGATATAGGCCACCGCCGCGCCATCACCATGCCCACTTCCGGTTGTCGCCCCGCCCCTTCCCGGCCAGCTCCCTGCTGCCCTTGGGCCTGGCGCACGTGGGTTGGGAGAGCTGTGCGTGGGAGAGCCGGCGGAGAATCGACCCCATCCCTACTGGAAACCAGGACAGTTACACAGAATAAAGAATAAATAACTGGACATGTTTAGTTTGGAGAAGAGGAGGCTGAAGGGAGACCTCATTGCCCTCTACAGCTACCTGAAAGGAGCTTGTAGAGAGGCGGGTGCTGGCCTCTTCTCCCAAGTGAATAATGACAGGACCAGAGAAAATGGTCTGAAGTTGAGGTAGGGGAGGTTTAGATTAGATATTAGGAAGAATTACTTCATTGAGGGGACACTGGAATGGCCTGCCCAGGGAGGTGTTGGAGTCACCATCCCTAGAGGTATTTAAGAAATGTGCAGATGTGGCACTTCAGGTTGGGTGATTTGTTTTGTGGGGTTTGGGTTTTTTTGGGTTTTTTGCAGGGTGTTTGTGGTGGGTTTTTTTGTTTTTTTTTTTT
>VXBW01005696.1:3757242-3768964 GCA_013400375.1 Thinocorus orbignyianus | reverse complement strand
ATGGTTGGACTCGATGATCTCAGAGATCCTTTCCAACCATGAAAATTCTGTGATTCTGTGAGTTCAAATTTTAATGGTGAAGAAATAATGCCTGTTGTTCCTGTAACATCAACACCACTACTGAAAAACTATTAATGAAATTTTCATAAGAATTACCTTCTTTTGGGACAAAAAAAGTAGCTGTATGAACTTTAGGAAACCTCACTAATGAGATCATGTTCTATTGCCCTTGAAGACTAAATTGTTTCAAAAATAGATCAACATACGCAATAATATACTTTGAAATCCTGCAAAATACAAATCAAGAGCATATGCGCTTTTGCGAAGTGCATGGGGCAGAAAGCCTGACATGGAAGAGAACAACTTCTTTTTATGATCTTCCATGGCACACTCAGCTTTAGGTTTCTCAGAGTGATGCTTTTAAGTTCCAGTGACTGCACATTTGTAGCCACAGGGGCTAGCAAACAGGAAAGACAAGCCTTGCAGTTGGACGTGATGTCTTACTTGACTGGTCACTACAGCCAGAAAAAGCAGGCAGGCTTTCAGGCACAAAAACCCTTCTCCTGAAGGGAAACCCAAAGTCAGTCTGACACAGAAGCAGTAGGCTTCGAACCTGAATGCAAGCTGAGAACACTTACATCTATCCATTACAGCATCTCTGGAAAAAAATGGTATTTGGTATCTATGGAGGGTGTTAATAGAGGCCAGGAAGATGATACAGCAGTTAATCTCCCAGGAGAAAGACAGACAGGACAGCAAAGAGGATGGACAGCAGGAGGGATGACAATGGGAGATGATGTCCAGTAAATCCAGTGTAATGCACTGTCCTGCAATCACAGCTGCTGGGACAGAGTTGATAAACGTGTCACTGTGCCCCTTCTTAAACTGGGAAAGCTTAAACTCATGGCCAAACTTTGTGCCTCTGCCAGAATGCTGATGTCAGCTGGAAGCACAAAATATTCACTTTTCTTTGCTGCTGTTATGTCAACAAAAGCCTTGGTGCAGCTGCACCAAAGAGCTTTTGTTCATTAAGGTCCTTGTGTAATTATGCTACCTCTTAGGACAACATGGATTATCAGAACTCCTTTGAGAGTTGCCACCCTGCTGCCACCAAGAGAGACACCACCAATACACCAGCAAAAGCAACTCTTTAGTAAGGACAAGGCCAGCTTGAAAGTGAAAGACACTCTGAGTTGTTGCTGCTTCTAAGCACAATTCTTGCATAAGGATGATCACCTGAATAATTTGCAACAGTTTTCAAGGAATCAACCAAGAACAGAAAAGGACAAAAGCTAGCAAGGTTTACTGTGGCCTTGTTGTGTTCACTTTGTTGATGCATTTCTTTTAAGTATGGTTAAAAGGTGATGCCATACATTTTTATGACTCCTGGAAGTAGCATGCATCGTGCTTTCTTCTTTTGTAAACATCACTTGGGTGTCCTGTGTAATATAGTGTTTAAGTGGTTAATAATGGGCTGTGCAAAAAAGCATCATGAAACACTTCAAGAAAGAATGCACACTTTAACTCCCAAGACTTACCACTTTCAAGCAAATTAAGGAGCAGCTCTGCATCTGCCATGGAGGATATACTAATAAGCCCGCCGTTGTCACTTTGGCACGAGATAGAAGCATCATTCCAGCTCCTCTCCTCTTTATGAAGTCTGTAGCAGTTGCGATTGTGTGGGTACCAGTCAGGGTCACAACGAGTGGCATGATATTTCCATGTATCTTTTAATTAAGCAGACAAAGTTTGTGCCTATTAGGTATGCTACATTCATAACACATACTGACGTATTTTTTAATCTCCAAACGCTGAAAACAGTCATCCAAGATGACTGAAGGAGGCCAAAACACATACTCCATGCAAACTGAAATTTGTCCCACTTCATTTTATGATTCAACCATTTGAGCTGCTGAACTAGTGCAAACACACTAATGCATCTGCTATTCAGTTTAAAACATGTTATATCTCTCTTATTACCTCTGAACCTGATTCAAAACCAGATAAAGCTTTTTCAGATGCATTACTTCATTATCTGAAACAAGTAGCAAAACTTTCTTTTATGTTCTCAGGAAGAAGTTGAAGCTATACAACTTGTTCTTATCAAAAATTAATGCTCCGATAAACTCAATGCTGTGCGTAACTTTCCCACAGAGCAAGACTCTGAGATATTCTATGTACTACATAACCTATACTGATTAAATATAGTTAAGCAAAATATACATACAATGCTTTTTTTTTATATATATCAAAAGCACAGCATGCCATAAATATAACTGCAATCTTTGAGCTGTATTTACACAACTTTCTTCTTTGTGGGCCACTGGTTAATTCCATTCAGAGATGAAAACCTATTTTTAAACTCAGAAGTATGGCTTTATTGTAATATAAAGAGAACGAGCACTGTGTAAGCTTCTGATCAGGCAAGGAACCAATTAAACACTATATATATTAAAGTTATTTGTTCGTTTTAAGACTCTCAACATGTTTTCCAGGACTGCATTTAAAGAGAAGAAAGTGTCACTACTTCAGTTAAGGTAAACTATTCAACTTAAATTAGCAAACCCATACATTTAGTCCAGCTAAGATTCTATTCTGCTGACTTTACATTCATGTGGCTTCCTCTTGTTCTCCTTCCACACCCGCAAATAGGCTACAGTAACATCGAAAGACTTACCCAATGTTTCATGCTCTGTCTTATTTAAATATTTTTTGCATACAAAAGGCAACCCAGAGTCACATAAATAACTTTGCCAGCCGAACTTCAGTTTTGAATTTATCACCGCACAATGATTTTCTCTAAAACGGTTATCAGAGACATCTGCAAACACATTTTTGAGAAGGACAAAATTAAAAAAAAATAAATCACTTTTTACTTGTCATATGGCATTGTAAGGCTCTCCACATCTTATTAAATGAACGTATGAACATCTCTGCACACCCAAACTTGCAGTGATATTACACCAATACTATGGGCAGCTGAACATTGACCATGCATGTGTGGCCATCCCTCTGTAGCTGCTGCTATCAGAGGAAAGGCTGAAATAAACTCTAATCTTTGTGTTGTATCTGCTGATGGACAGACCTCAGAATGTAGCAAACCAAGTCACAAAGCTCCTGTGAATGTGATTATGTTAATTACAGCTTGTTAATGTGAACAAATTGAAACTTCTTTCTTACATGAAACCAGCTAGAGCATAGCTCTTAAATATGCAACTGCAATCCTAAAAACACCTTTAAAAGAAAACACCAAAAAAGGCTAGATCATTAATCCTTTGAACAGATCCATCTCACTTGATGCTACATCCCTGGAAGGGGCTTTTAAATATTTCTACAAAAAAAAAAAAAAAACAAAACCCAAAAGAGGTACGCTGGTTCACTTGATCATTTTCAAAGGCAGCTGCAGTTACAAAAAGCGTATAATGACACTGCTACAACATATCCAAGAGGAACATCAAGTACTTGCTCTCCAGTTCACAAACGCTAGCGGTGCTCCATCTGACCATTGCCAGCCAGCATCTTTCTCCAGGCGATTCAGGCCCATCCACAGCACCACATCCGTGGCATTTAACTGCTCTGAAAGTGAAAAAAATAAACAAAGTAAGACACTTTCCCCAAGTCTTAAAATACCTACAGATATAGATTTGCTGTCATGACTTGTTACAACAGGAGCAAAACAAAACCTCAGGTCAGTCTCCAGAAAGTTCAGGATGTTTTTCCTGCAGGTCTCTGTGGGGAGGGAGAATTAAGACACCATCACATAACACGTACTACTTCTGCACTCGGGTTACTAAGGTTGTAATTCACCTTCAGCCTTGCTTGTTCAAACAGCTCTACTGTGGTGTTTAATGTGACAAAGCCTCATGAGGAGCAACAGGAGAGACATCACACAGCATTAGGCTCCAAAGCTTACCCCTGTTTCATGAGTAAAGAGGAAACCTAACAACAGGTTCCCCACATGGTCCCTAGAGACATGTCTACTCACTGCTTAGGTTACTTATGTAGTCCTGCTCTTCGGGGTTGGTAATGCTCAGCAGGTCTCCTCCTTGCAGCTGACAGGTGGCCCGTGCCTCACGCCAGGTTAGCACAGACCCAAGGTTGAACTGGTAGCAAAGGTGTGTGTCAGGGTTCTTCTTCCAAAAAACACCACAGCCGCTCTCTGCTCAAAAACAGACTTGTCACCAGCAGCCCAAGACTACAAACTAACCAGAAATATAACAGCTTGAGCAATTCACTTAATTAATGACAGCAGCATCCCAACGGAAGCATGATTATGAACCCCTTTAATGTTCCTTTGTTAAAGAACACACAGATATAGGGCAATAACAGAATAAAATGTTGCTCTGTATTTCATACAGTTGATAAAACACTCAGGAGCTGATCTGCAGCTGGTAGCAATTTAAGCCAAGAGAGCTATGTTTTAATTTATACCAGCTGACCATTTGTTCCTAAAGCTGAACATTTGAAATATTCAAACTATGACCACCTCACCCAACTCATGGAGGAGCAGCCACTGGATCTCCTTCTGTCTTGTACACAAGAGAATAAACTTGCTATAATTACAAAGTTTAAGCAAGGCTGAAAATACCATCTATTATAATGGCTTCCCAGAAATTCCCATTACAAAGACACATTTACAGTTGCTCTTAAGATGCTTTGGAACAGAGATCTGAAACGCAGCTTGAGCAGGGAGGGCCTTTCCAAACCACGTCTGCTGATAAAAAAATGCTATTTTGCTTATTTATGCAAGAAGCTGGAATATTCACAAAGATTATACATCCAACATCTCTGCAAGTATTTTAAAGTTATTGCTGCTAAGTGCGTCAGGCCCAAGATGAGCCCAAATAGTGCACAGAAGAAAAGAGACGTGCAAGACGTAACGCAATTAAACGCAGAATGCAGTCACTTCCTTTACACGCCTATATATTACTGGGACAGAGGAGAGAGAGGTTTAGCTGCGGGGTGAGGTCAACGGACTGTGCAGAATAACATCCTTTTGCTCACCCCAAGTAGTTTTGTTTTGGCGATGAGGTCTTGGGTCTCCAAAGGCCAAAGATGATAAATTACAATAAAAGTTGCTGAAGTTGTCTTTTGCGTTTTTTAAAGAGACATTCCCCTCTAACCAAAGAGAAATAATCCAAAGCAAAACACATCCTAGAATTACTAATAAAGAGCAATGATATTCTTGGGGGCAGGGGGACAGAGAAGACATGCAACATCTTACCAGCATTTGGGCAAAACCCCCACTTTTCATCTTGGTCGTAGTGAGTTGTTGTGGCACACCAGTCAAATTCTCTTCCATTTCTGGTACACTCATAATACCACTTGTTGTTATATTTAAATGGAAAAATACATGGGAAACCAAAAGAATTACCCAGCAAGGTGTATATTTCTGGAAAAAGTAGAATGCAGAGATTAAAAGAATGCAGACCACAGAAATTTCTTTGCCCCCATATTTCATTATTCCCACTTTTAGCACCAATGACAAAAATAAATTGTGTAAAGTTATTTTCTAATTTGAATTTATAATTGATAACAGCATTACAAGTATGAGCAGCATAACTTCATTGAATGTAATTTGGAAATACCATTTTATGAAATTTCTCATAACAAGGCACATTCTCACAACAGAATCAGGAAATTGTCAGAGTTGGGGGAGACCTCTAGAGATCATCTAGTCGCACTCCCCTGCTAAAGCAGGATTGCCCAGAGCACATCACTCAGGAAGACATCCAGAAGGGTCTTGAAGGTCTCCAGAGAAGGCGACTTCACAACCTCCCCGGGCAGCCTGTTCCAGTGCTCTGTCAGCCTCACCATGAAGAAGTTTTTCCTCACATTCAAATGGAACTTCCTATGTTCCCACTTGTGCCCTTTGTCCCTTGTCCTTTCTCTGGGAACTACTGAAAGGAGTCTGGCTCCATCCTCCTTCAACCCACCCTTCAGATACTTAAAAACATTAATAGGTCAGNTGAACCTCATTAGATTCTTCTCTGCCCAGCTCTCCAGCCTAGAGTGTCAGCCAGGCCTCCCAGTTTGGTATCATCACGACTTACTACAATTTTAAAAGAAAACACACCAAAACCCGAACAATTAACATACAAAATCTGCAATTACATTTCAGAAAAACTAATAAAACAATAGTTATCAGAATCAGTACATGCTCAGGTACAAACTCTACTTATTTTTTATTTGCTGGTCTATGACAGATGAACAATTTAGCACTATTTCCCATGCTCCTTCCACTCCTTATGAAGTGGATTTCTAATGTTTTTTCCATTCTCTTTGTTATCTACAGGAAAGGAAATGTGAAAGACAAAGGAATATTAAATAAACTTTTAAAAATAAGTTTTTATACCATGAGGAATAACAATCTAGCTAAGTAACTGATGTTACATACATCTGTTGTCACAATTATGCGACAATACCTTATACACAATGCCTCATAAATTACTTAAAATCTTTTCTCTTATTGGCCTTTGAGCACCAAAATGTTGAGATAACCCAGTGCAACTGAAAGCTGTAAAAGCTTCACCTCAGTGTGACTGTCTCCTCAGAGCTTCTACAAAAGGTCTAAGAACCACAATCACACTTAGAATGAAATTGTTTGTCAAAGATCCCATGTTGATAGCCTAAAGATCAAAGTCCTCCAACTACAGAATCAGTACATATTGCCAGGTTCCTAGAGGTTTCCAGAGTTAATGGCTGGCTGCGCACATATAAAAAAGCAGTTTACACATTGTAAATCCCCTTTAAAAGCCTTCTGATGTGGTTCAGTGATGGGTCGTTGTGTGTTGTGTTGTTTTTTAATCAGAGTTAGGTTGATGGCTGGACTAGAGGATCTCAAAGGTCCCTTCCAACCTAGACAATTCTATGATTCTATGATATGAACAGATGATACAAAGAACATAGGTTGAAAAAACATTAATCAGGGTTGCTTCTTTTGTCTGCCTGCTCCCATGCTGCTAGCTACAGAGGTGCAAGGGATTATCTCAGTCCTGGCAAGGAACCAAATCAGACAGCTATAGACCTCTCACCACAGTCACATACATTTATTTCTTTGAAGGCAGAGACATCCTTCCCTAACCTGATGGACTAATAACAGGCTGCCTTGCATTTGCAGGTACATAAACTAAGGTAGAGGAGATAAATAGAAATTGGAGGTGGAGGAGATTTTACCAATGCAGTTAATTACTTTGGTCCTGAAACTAAGCTACAAGCCCCTGCCTAATGCTGATCCTCTTCTCCCAGAAGTCGTAGCACTAAGGCTAAGCCAGGTTTACTTTCATCTCACTATGTGTACACAGCAAATGTGTAAGACTTTTTGTGGGTTTAAATGTTTTGTCTGGTTTTTTTTTAAAAAAAAAAAGAGGCTGGGCACTACAGTGTTTCCCCAAGTTATCACAGCTCCCAAAGGAACGACTTTGGAGTTAGCAGAGGCCCAGCCCAGCTACACCTTCAGAGGAAACCACTGAGGCCAGATCTGCAGCCCAAAGACCCAGTTCAAATGGGGAGAATCAACAGCTCCAGCCTGAGACACACTGTGCAAACATTAGGTCTTTCCTTCTAAATAAATTCTAAGGAAGGGGTCAAGGTACAGTCTGTCTGTTGCTGTTTGTAGTCAATGGGTTTATCTTTGTCCTTATACCTGGAAAACTGGATCTTGACACACATTCCTACACCTTTGCTAGCCGTACAGAGGGATTAATCAAAAGCCTGATGTCTGCTCCAATGTTTGGCACGTTCAGAGTCCAGGTGCTCAATATTGCAAACATTAGGTTCATGCACGCTTTCATCACTGATTTTCAGTGACAGGAATTCCAAATCCTTCATTACCTCTCTTTGGGTTCATCTGACAATGAAAGCTGCAAGACAGGCCACAGCAAATCCTTATTTCCCCTTTTTACTTTATAGAGAATTTGAAATGAGAATTTCCTGTTTTGCAAGGATACTGGTAGGATTTGGTCCATACAACAGGTAAGGAAAAAAATCAATTTTGTGGCATGCTCACCATAACCCCTGCACAGAAAAAAAACCAACTTCTGAGTCCCAAACCACAATAAAGGATGGAAGGGATCATAAGCACCTGATTGTGCTGCAAAAGAACTTTTGAAAACTTTTCTCATCTACATTTCTGTGGAAAAAATTCATTTTTACCTTGAAATGGTTGTTCACAAAGGTCTTCATCATAGGACATGTACTGTTTCCACTGAGAAGTAGATTTTTTTTTGGCTACAACACGTTTGCTGTTTTCAACAGCTAATTTGTACTCTGATACACCAACTAATGCTCTTCTATCACAATTCCACCATAACGAGTATTGAGTTGAATCACATTCAAGTATACTTAATGGCTGTTCTGGTCTGCTGATGTTCAGTCCTAGACAGGCTCTTCTGCCTATGTTGAAAAGACGACGATTAGATACCCATTTCCATAACATGTTTTCTGAGAGTTGACCGCAATCTTCCAGAACAAGGCCAGCTGCATCCACTTCAATGCACAAGTTGGAGTCTTCACTTTGGATAATAAATATCCCTTTATCTGTAGAGAAATAAATTAAAAAAAAAAAGTTTCAGTCTACAGAATACTGCAACAGTATCAAAAGACAAATGTTTCAGTTGGAGTTATCTAGGAAGAAAACTGAAAATATCCATCAGAATAACTGGCACACCAAAAAATAAGAGTACTGATCTAAATTTACTGCCAGCTGAGTTTTAATATGTAGACCACTTGCAAGATCACAAAAACAAGGCTAGGTAATATTTCTCAAGTTAGATAGATAGCAAAAAAACATGGCTCATGTTCAAAGGAAAAAAAAACCAAACCCCTGGTCAACAAGAAATACCCAGTAATGGAGTACAGGTTTAAGTGTTACAAGAAGTCATACTGTATATTGCAAAATAATTTGGGAAGGGGGTGAGTAGAAGGTACTGGAGAGTGCAATTAAAGTAAAAGCTAAAAGCTTAAGGCTGTCTGCCATATTCATTCTTCACTCTCTGCAACTACAAAGGCAGAAAGAAACCATTTTGCATTGTAAATAGGATACAGATCGGATTTATCTATACCATGAGAGCTGGCTGCCAAGGGTTAAAGTATGCCTTTCCTAGTGGATGCATATTGTTCAAGCACTCTGGACCACGGCAGATGTTGTGGGGTTAGCCTGACACCCCTGCTTTCTTGGAATCGTGTAGAAATTCACTGAACTATGTGATATCACAGCATAAGTATGTGAAAAAAAGTCAGCTGTTTAATATCTTGGGAACAAACGTTTAACTGAGCATATAGACTGAAAAAAAAAAAAAGAATGAGGGCAGCTGGAAAACTGGAAATCAGCAAAATATAAACTTGTAACAGCTCAGCTACTTCATCCACACTGAAATCCAAAGGTAATTAACTCATTGAGTTCCCACCATGTTACAGGTGAGATATCTATTTTATGTTTTGGGAGATTATACATTGAAAACCTTCCATTTTGCCTTGAAATTTTACAGTGGTGATTTCTGCCACATGTGCTTTCCAGTTGCTGTAATTCACTACATCTAACATCTCAAAGCAGTAACTACAATTAAAAAAATACTCTCAAACTGACACAGCCCACAACTAAAGCATGAGATGCAGAGGTCTACATAGATGCTGTGTCTGGGTTTAGTACACAGAATTTAGGTGTAGCTCTAGAAAATAAATTCTTTCCAAGCAGCAGTGGGACAGTGCTTTGTAATAGACAGGAGGGAGATCAGCTCACCAATATAACGCCCATACAACAAGCAGAACAGACAGGATATAGATCATAGAGACGTTTTTGGTTACGGATTCTGCACAGAGCACATCAAGTAGTCAGACTTACAGAGAGGACAGAATCACACTGCAGACTGTACCACTAGTAATGGGGTCAGTTTTCCATGTGGCTATAGGCATCACCAGCTTGTGATGATGTAGGAGCAGGGGCAGCAGGTGACAATCAGCTCATCACATGTAATTGCATCTCCCAAGCACCTAGCAGCTGTCCCAGAGGATGCTTAACCATTTGGGGCAGGTTCCTTTAAAAGATCCATCATGTTTCTACAGCTCACTGAAAAGGCATCAGACAACACTTTGTGACAGATAACCATCTTTGCCCTTTGCTTTTGAGTTTTCTGTGAGGTTGTGCAGTTTGTGCTGTTTCCATCCTTCTTATCCAACCCAACACGGGCAACACAGGCATCTCTATCTACATGGCCAGAAAGGGTTCTACCCCTCATGCTACGGTATGTCTTTCTCAGGGTGGTCTTATCTTGGTTGACCAAGAAAATAAACTGTTAATTCGCTAGATAAGTGAAAGCTGGGATGTCATTAGCACCAGTAAACATTGATTAATGAGGTTAATTCACCATGATACTGGGATTCACGCTTAAATAAACTCCCAATCTACATCCACCTTGACAACACCCAGCAGCTCTTGGGGGTGGGGAAAGAAACAGCACAACCTGAAGATGAAGCATTCTCAACTTTTGAATGCCCTTATTTGTAAAGCTCTTAAGAATTGCAATGACTGCTGAGAAAAGATAAGGGTCTTACACAGTGTACACAAATAACCCAGCTGGAGGATCTCTATGAATAATAGCACGCTTCCCTTTTTCATTCTGCAGCCAAGAACGGCCAGACCATAATTCTTGAGCCACACAGGCCCCTTCTGAATGTGGTTTCCATTTCCCAACTACAAAATCCAACTGGCAAGAGAGCTGTGCTGGCCTGAGGACTACTGGCTCAAGTCAGAATTAAGACACAAGAGCTGGCAACAACTCCACAGACCCCAGCCCAGCCCTCTCCTCAAGGAGGGCATAGACAACTGGAGCAACACCAAGCCCTGGGAATGCCTTTAGGGTTCCCTTCCTTTCAGCTTGCGAAGCTACAACATCCATTTTACAGGTGCTCTCAAAGATGGGTTTTGATGCAAAGCTCCTGAGGTTAGGGAGGATTCTGTGCCCAAAATCCTGCAGGAGATCTCCCAAGGAGAAAAGGTGACAGTCTATGCAGGGTGGAGGGTGTCCTTTGGAAACACCCCATTTCTCCTTTATCCGCCCCTGCACAACAAGACTAGAAATAAAGTGAAGCCTCAAGCTGATATGAAGCCACAAATGAAAAGCCAAGAGCTGACCAGTACCTCCAAGTTCCTGTTTACTGAGGTTCAACACGGCTAATAGTAAATAAATGCCTGCAACAGAACTAAGAGAACAAGATATCTTCATTTCCTTCCTCCTCACCTCCCACTTCCTTCCCCCCCAAAGAAAGCAGTGAGAATTGCTTATGTGGTAACAGAGAAAACAAATTTATCGGAAACAGGGAACGCATAATCTATAGTCCCTCCAGACATAAGGAAAGCAAAGCTCAGCGGAATAATAAGCGGGGCGGACAAGAAGGGCACAAGGCAGAGCCAGCGGGGCAGGTTCGCTGGGGTTCACGCTTTCAAAGCCGCTCACCCTGCCCAAACCCTCCCGGGGTCGGCCCGACCCCACCAGGCGACTCGTCCCCGCCTCGCCCCGTCCCGGCAGCGCTCAGAGCCGCCGGGGCCCTGCCGGGGGACGGGGTCTGAACCCGGAGCGGGAAGCCCGTGGGGTCCCCCAGCGCCGCCAGCCCCGCACTCAGGGGGTGAGGGGGGAAACGGGGCTGGGAGGCGAACGGCCGCTACCCCCTGACCGGCCGCCGGGACCCTCCCCCACGGGGTGCGCCCCCTGGGTCTCCCCCCGCT
>VXBW01005696.1:3739536-3756833 GCA_013400375.1 Thinocorus orbignyianus | reverse complement strand
ACCTGCTCCAACAGTTCAATGTCCTTTCTATGTTGAGGACTCCAGAACTGGACACAGTACTCCAGGTGGGGTCTCACAAGCGCAGAATAGAGGGAGAGAATCACCTCCCGTGACCTGCTGGTCACACTTCTTCTGATGCATCCCAGGATATGGTTGGCTTTCTGTGCTGCCAGTGCTCACAGCTGGCTCATGTTGAGCTGATGTTATTCTCCATCTGAAAACACATAATTTCTCATGCCTCCACTCCAGGTGCTTCTAAAAAGAGCCAGAAAACTACACAAAGGGACTGGAAGTGGGAGACCATCGGCACCACAGTCCATGCTCACAGGTTTGCTGCTTTGCCCCTGAGCATCCCCGCTTTTACAAACCCCACTCATATATTTTGGGTTTTTCAGCTAGGTCAGCCTGTCCAATTGTCATGGTTTGGGCTGGTCTGGCCACTGAATGAACGACCAGAACACAACTCAAAGTAATTTTATATTTTGGCATGGGGAAAAATAATTATTGCCTTCTGTTTTGCCCATCTGTGTCTTCATTCAAATATTTGCAGGAATTGCCCTGCTTGGTTTAAGTTTCAGTTTTACAGAAGCTATGAATAGTGGAGGAAAAGTTGAAAGCAGAACTACTGGGTTAAAGATAGAGAAGCTTTACTGGAAATCAGCAGGACAGTTAGTTTTTAATCTGCATAAGCATGTTTCTTCATTGTTCTTTATGCATAGCAGACAAATACAGGAATGTATACATAAATGTATACATAAATGTATAAAAACGAATGTACAGTGTTGGAGCATAACTGAACTGAGCCTCTGTTCCCCCATGTCCCCCTCAATCGTGATACAAGGATGGAAACAAAAGCCTGTGGGCTTGGGGGGAGCTTCTCACTGTGTAGTTTGGTAGAAGAAGGAATTGAGAAGCAAGTAAAGTTGAACATTTAGAAAGGAGGAGTTAACTGTAGGGGTTTCTCCCAGCTTAACAGATGATAAATATGTCTGGCAGAGAGCAAACAGCAGGAAACATTGCTGAACAAGATGTTCTAGAGTTGTCACAGCATTGTCACGGAATTGTCAGGAGTTGGAAGGGACGTCTAGAGATCAGCTAGTCCAACTCCCCTGCTAAATGGACCTGAATTTGCAAGACAGAAGGGTTGTAACTCTCAAGGAGCTGTAATGTACCTCTCAGGAAAGCTGCAGCTTTCAGAGAATTTTAGATTCCGAGAGAGAGGCTTGTTAATGAGCCATTTAGGAAAATCTGTGAACAAAAATGAGGCTACTCTGGGCTGTGGGAAGGAGCCCCTTCAGGTGAACTTTTCTGTTCATTTCAGTAAGATCAAAATAGTAGCAAATTTTGATTACAGATTCCTAATAACGAACATCTCAACAATGTTCTTGTAAATATTTTACCAAATTAGAAACTTACTAATTCTGAATAGTTTTCCATGCTTTTTTTTTACTTTATTCTGGTATTCGGGTCTTTGTCTTTGATATTCAGGTCTTCCTCTTTAACTAAACATTGTTTTAGTGTCTGGAATCCATTCTGTTCTTACTAAGCAGGTACATCTTTTCTACTACAGCTGCAATTATCCAGGCCTGGGTATTTGTAGCTAAGCTATACCTACTTAATAATAAGAAGAAGACATCTTTGCAGGCATGGCAGCTTGTAAACCAACACGATTGGCAACATTTTCTGAAGTAAACTTGATGACATAGTTTATATTACCTCACACATTATATTGTATAATTTCCTTTTTTAAAAAAATTATGTATTTGAAGCTTTATCTGTCTTCCTTCAAGGCACTTGCTGTAGAGTTTGGGATCCTTTGTTTCATTTTTGGCCTAACATCCACTTTTTGTAAATATTTTTGTCTTCATTTCTCTGTCGAGAATCTGTTCTCTTTCTTTTTGTATGTACTTAGACCCATATACTTACCTATACATGGATATACAGGTATCATCTTCACCTTATCCTTTCCCTTTGAGATCTTTGGTGCAGTCATACCTGGCATCCTTCCATGTAACAGTCATTTTTCTGCTGTTCTTGTCCTTTTCTCACAAGGGCTCCCTTCCCACACTTACCCAACACAGTACTGCATAAATCTTCCCACTTTACCTGTATTTTTCCCATATTCAAGGCTTTTAAGCAAATCCTCACTTTATTAATACATGCATGCTAATACAAGGTGTTTCAACTACCTGCAGCTAGAACAAAAACACATGTACGCTTGTAAATTATACACTCTGCAGTTCCAAAAGCCTCTCAGCAGTGGGCCCTTCTGTGCAGAAGGACAGGGGTGAAATAGAGGGTGGAAGGAGTCCTTTGCAGCTTCCCAAATGTGCCGTGAGCATCTCTGCAGGGAATGCCAAGAAAGCAGGGAAGTGGTTGTGGCTCGCTTTTACCCTTTGAACGTCCTCTCTTGCACTCCCTGAGGGGAGGGACACTGCCAGCTTGTGCAGGGAACACTCTTGGATTTTCCTTCAGTTGCCTTTTACTGAACTTCTGAGAAAAGCCAGTCTTAGGTCAGGACTTTGGATCAGTTGAGCAAAACTCAATCACACCAGCACCGCAGAAAGGGGAATTACGTGCAAGGAGCAGATATTTAATAGAACCATATTTTGTTCATGCAGCTTTTAATGACTTTTGCTCCCAGCTACCCTGCAACTGAAGTTGTTGGCCTGGACAGCCCATGCCTACAGATATTTTGCAGAGAATTCCTTTTGCTGTTTTGCAGAGCTCAGAGCCGTGACATACAGCTGATGCACCAGTTAAAGCATTTCAAGACTTTGTCATGTATCTGCCCTCAGTGTTTAATTTAAATCTTCAGCTCTGGCAAAAAACCCTAAATTGTTGCTTACATTTTAGGCATATATGTGCTTATAATGACTTCAAGCCTTTGCATATGCCCACTGACATCTATAAGGTAACTAACTGAGACACATAAGCACTTTACTAACCTGTGGTCATCATGCTTAAAACATACATGGCTACCATCAAGGGAGACTTCCATCATCAGTACTATTACAGTGAAATCAATAGTAGAATAAGACAGACATTTTTTTGCAAAGATTTGCTACAAAAGAGCAGTTAGTGTGTTCCCAAGGAAAGTTATTAATGCTAGACTGCAGACTTCTTTAGTAAACAAACCTATGACTCAGTGTACTCAATACCAGAAATTACACATACTGTGATCAACAAATGTTATACTTTTTAAACAAACCAAGAAAGCCAATATTTAATTGCTCTACCAGACATTTTAGAGTAAATACAAATCCCATAAAACTTCCACAACTTTTGTTTCATGGTTTAAGTGCACCTGAGAGACTGATAGTTTTCCCTGTGTTTCTTAACCATACACAAACACGTTTGTGGACAGAACCATTCTTGATTTGTTTGGCAAGATATGTCTTCTACCCAGTGCTAATCAATTCCCTAAGCACAACCCCTCTTTATTTTATGAGAAAGAAGCTTCATAAGTCAGGATGATAAGAAATAACAAGGTTCTACTTTTTTTTAAAAAAAAAAAAAGGGAGTGGACTGATTCTGACTGAATCATTGAAGACACAGCTTTTATCAGCTCCAGGAAAGGTGATGCTTTCAAGCATGAGTCCTGCATGAGTCCTTCAGTCACTATGTTCCCTCCACGTGTACATGCCTGTGCTGGCATGTTTGGCAGCAGAGCTGCAAGGCAGCATAGCAGGAGCCCAAACCTGCAGTTGTGGGTCTCCAGCGGCCACCACCAAAACACCTTGCCAGCTCCCATTGCCTCTCTGTGCATCCTGCTGATTTAATGGTGTCTGAAATAGCAGCGTGTCCTTGAGCTGGTCTTGGCTTTGGTATAAAATGGAGTGGGCAGAAGTGAGGGCAGGGCATAGTGCTGAGAGACTAAGAAACAGCAACTTCGGAAGAACAGACAACCACTAACAACATACCATCAATCTAGCCAGGGGAAAAAAAGTAATCGGCTGGGTGTAACACTCAGAACAAGAAATTGCAGAAGTTCTGGGGCACAATGTGTACCTAGCGCTGACCGGAGTTCACGGGCTGGGAGAGGGTGCGCCTTTGCACCTTGTACACTCCTCTGCAGAGCAGATCTGTATCTCCAGCCATGCATATGTGCTTAGGCTCTGAAATCCCACAGCTAATGGAAACATTTACTGCACTCATTAGAGAATGTGCACACAGAAAACCTGAAGCAGTTTTACTCTACGTCTTTCCTTTAACCAATCTCTTGTCAGGTAATTTTTGCATTAGACACCTTACTTTGTATTCAGTAAAAATGCATAGATAATTATGGGGTTTGTTCTCTTCAGTATTTTGTTTTGCAGTAAATCTGATATATCTGAGTCGGCCTCGTATTTGAGGATTTAAGAACCAGGATTTAAGAAAGTCTGGAAGCCAGAGCTCCCCTTGGCTTCACACAGTGGTAGTGTTGTCCCAAATCTGGGTTCTTTATTTGGTGAGCAAAGAGCCAATCCACACATAGAGTCGAGATACCTGTTTCACTTCTGTGCAGAGATGGGTGGTAAATGGTTCATCCAGAAAACTAGAACAAACTGGCTTCTACACTGTAAGTTTTTATATTTTACAAATTAGCATACTGTACTTACCACCAACAGCTCATGATTTCACAATAAGCTCCTGTTGGCTACTTGGATTCTCGCTTTGAATTAAAGGTACAGTGCATTCCTAAATTACTACACGTGCTCAGTGAGTAGGGGTCTCATCTAGGAGGCGTATGGCTTAAGATTTGGGGGTGTGATTTTCACGTCATAATAACTTCAGTTCACCTAAAGGACAAATACTTATTTTCAACACTCTGTAACAATCCGCAAACTTGTCGTTTTAACAGAATATTCCAGTTTTCCCAAATTGGGTTCCTTGTGGCTTCTTGCTATCTACAGGCTGATAAAACACACTGGTTTCCTTTGATTGCCCAAGGTCTTTTCTTCCTTAGTAACATCTTATCTGCTTTGTCTTCATCAGTAGACTCTGTCTTCATTGGTTATATAAATATATTTTATATTATATCCATACATGTAGGCTCCAGGGAACAACTTGTTAAAATTTCTGCTCTCTTCTCTGAATTTTATGCAGGTAAGACAATCAAAAAGGAGAAAATATATTCCTTTGTGTCCTTCTATGCCCAAATTGAAAATTTATCAACAAGCCTGAGGAATAAAATTAGACTGATAAAACCCAATGATCTTTAGTCACTGCTCATTTTGAGTAGGAGAAGAATAACATTTGCTGGTGGATTGTTTCCCTGTGAAAGAACTGGACACATTTATGAGGATAATGTAATTTCTCTGCAGGGAAATTCTTTTGCTAACATGAGGCTGAGTTTATCATCAGATGTAAATGTGCAGGCAAAAAACTTAAATGCTTTCATTGCAATAGCGTAGGTGCTCTATGAATCACTGAAAGCCCCTTGTGACTTTCTAACCAGTGGGAATGACTTGCTACCAACGCTCTTAGACCAGTCAGGCCATGTATCTTGACCTTTGATATGATGAAAGGCAGGAAGGTTCCCAGCTATTCTTCTCTCTCCTCCTTTATAACTTTACAGTCTCAACATGGAAAAACTCAAAATTTAATCTCAATTTATCAAATCAGTAATTGTACAGAAAATCACATAAACTGAATTGTTTATGTAGTTGTGGCTACCCCACCTCTGGAAGTGTTCAAGGCCAGGCTGGATGGGGCTTTGAGAAACCTGGTCTAGTAGGAGGTGTCCCTGCCCATGGCAGGGGAGATGGAACTTGATCTTTAAGGTCCCTTCCAACTCTAACCATTCTATGAATTACAAGCATTCACACACTTTTGTCCTTAGTTTGGAATAAAGATTAACTAGATTCAGAGCAGTACAATTAAAAGTGAATGTTGTCTACACAGTTTTCATGTGGATTATCCATCCCACAATAAATTCCTAGATTTATTTTGGAATGAATTTCCTAGGATGCTGACTAACCATCCACAGTAAATACTCTGTTCAGCAATAAACATCTCTTTGCGATAAAGCTCTGTGTCTGCCAGATTCAGAGAGTGTCAGAACGGGAATCCAAAATCTGTAGTCTGCAGGAGGGAAACATTGAACTGGTTTCTTACAGCTGCTGTCCCAGGCAGCGTGAAGCAAGAGCTGCAAGTACTGCAGGATTAATACGAGAGGCACGACCCACTGTAAAATCTGTAAAAATTCAAATTCTTTTGCTTGAACGTGTGTCACGGTCTAGCCGTTCATTTGATTGTCACCTTGTGTGTTGGCTCATGACACATTGCCACAGATACTGGTGGGGGGCAAATGTATCAAATGGTTTTGTAACAATTCATTGATTTTAAGAATTTCTGGGACTCTTAGCCTTGAGGTCTCTCCCCCCCCCCCCCCCGCCCCGGTATATTTTCGGGCTTAATTTCTCCATCATCTTTGAGTTTATTGGAGATTTTTGGTTTGTGTTCTTGTTTTTTCCCTGTTTGGATTGAGGTGGGTTTTTTGTTGTTTACATTGGTTTTTTCCATATCTGTCCTTTTTCCAAATCTACCATATCCTAGAATAGAAGCAACTGAGAATTCCTTACATGGTAATTATGCTATATTTATAGGTCTGATTTTTAAGTCAGTGGAGAGTTTTAGAGAAAGCAAGTTCTAACCTCTCACCTAAGATCAACAGGAGATACAATCTGCCTTTGAACTAGAGTAATTAACATTACAGCCTGAAGTTGGTGGTACACACTTTTCCAAACAGAGGTAACATCCAACTGCTGAACACTAAATAGAAATTTCCTGTTTCTTCATACATAGACCTTGGTTTTATTTACACTTCTGCCTCTTCTAAATGTGGCAACAGTAATGAAAAAAGCCACTGTTGAGAAAAGTTACCATGTGGAAAAAGGCATTTGAAAAAATACATCATGCCTTGAGAAGTTCGTCTATCTGAATACAGAAATGTCTTGAAACAATTTTAAATTATCCAGTTTGATTAAAAATAAATTTAAACTGTAGTGTAAATAGCGTAAGGAAGGGAGAGGTTGTAATGAAATTCAGTTTTTGGTTCTCTTTGCTTTTACAAAGAGTTGACTGGTAGAAAAGGGAGACTGAGCTGGCTGCAAGGAGCAAAATACTCATCTACCAAGATCTTTAAAAAGCCAAAGCCTTTCTATTTAGCTACACTACCTGCCATTATTGTGCTCTTCTTGGCATCTGTCAATATTAGCTGACACGTACGTCAGTGGAAACAGGGAATAAAAGTTTCCATTCCTAAAAACAAACAAATGTGTAGACTTTTAGGGGTAGGATACATCCTAAATTACATGCAATGAGTATATATTATGCAATTGTATCAGTTTCAGTTTTCACAGCCTGCTGTGAAATGCAAAAGAACATGAACTTACTGTGTGCCTGGAGAACACAACAGACTTAAAATAGAATTCTGTAAAGGGTGCAGAGCAATGTTCTCTTCTTCAGAGCAGGAAATTAGCAGATACTGAAATACGTGACTTTTCATTAGAGGGGAAAAAAGGAGAAGTAAATTGCAGATTAAACAGAAAATAAGTACTTCACCATGTAGTTCCAAAAAGATATTACTGCTGTTACAAAATGAATGGATCTTTAGCTTTAAGCAATTTAGGGTTCACTGTATAAAAGAACATCACATGTAATAAATCAGTTCCAGAAATGTGTTGCTTACAGCATTCATCCATTAACTCATTTCCTTAAAAAGTGAAAGGAGTTACTTCTATTTGTGAAGAAAATAAAAATAAATAGAAGGAGATGGAAGAAATAGAAGAATAGAAGATAAGATACATAGAAGAAAAGCTAGACTAGTTAAATTTCATGCATTGTCTTAAAAGAGGGGAGAGCAGTTATAAAATAAGCTCTAGGGTATTCCAAAACATGAGAAATTTTGCTAAGATTAATCAAAATGTGAAAAAATTGTAGACATGTTGAAATAGAAAATGAAGAACAATAAAAGTATATGTAAAAATGCATTCAATTTTACAATCTTTATTCAAAGTAATTCCTTTTCTACAGAAAAAAAGGTTGTGACAAACAGACAAAGCTAAAAATTATCTTTTTTTACTTTCAGATGGTGTGTGGTAGGTTTTGTGGGGCAATAATTCCCTATACCCTCTGCAAAATAAGTTTGGACATGTGTATAGTGGTAGATAATACATGGAGAGTATTGCACTTGACATCTGAGCCTTGGTTCCTAGACCCATTACCCACTACTTATAATACAAAATAAAGCTGGATGCAGTCTGAACACACACAATACAGGTTAACATGAAACTTCTATAAATCAAATGAAAATTTATCCATTTAACATATATTACTAAAATTATCATTCTATCAGGTGTAAAAGACACATGGATACCATCAATTTCCTAATGATTATCCTTTTATTTAGTTTAACTCTTCAGAGAATAGAAGCATTACTCTTAAAAATGTTTTGGCCACTGTCAAGGTCCAGCCTCAGGTCAAAACAATATTCATGAAATCAGCAGAAAGACGTTTTCATCCTGCTCACCACATAAAACCCCACTCATAATTTGATAGAGAAAAAAAAAAAAAAAAAAGATAAAAATGAACTTTGGTACAAATGTTACAAGACAAAAATGGTATAGCTAATAAAAAAAGATGAACACTGCTCTTCTCTCTAGGCTGAATACCAAGTAAGACCTTGAAAGTTATTGAAATCTGGGGGTTTAGTCAAAATTTATGATCTAAATTAATGCTGTTAAAAGAATAGCTCATATGAATGAGCCTAGTTCTTGGATAGCCCTCAATAATAGAGACCTTCCTCACCTTTCTTCTGATGAATTCTTAGTTATTTGAATTCTTTCCATCCTGATGATTTTGAAGGCATACAGAACATTTATAGTACAATCGATCACAGAAAGGAAGTGGAAAAAACCATACGGCTTGATTTCTGTACATCTTTGACAATTAGGAGGATTAATTGGACTGTAAACATTGTCTACGTACCAAATTGGGTCTTTGCTGATGATCAGAAGATAGAAGTGATAGGGAGAGAGTGAGTAGCTTCGTGAAATTAAATCTTCTGTAAGACCAGGGAATGCAGACCACCAAGTGTTTGATATGAAATATGAACACCACTTTGTTAATAACATTTGAATACTGAAACGTATTTCAATATTGAAATAGGTGACCTAGAGAAGAACCCTAATATCGAGCAGCAGAAACAGCCTTCTGAGAAGCAGAACTTAAAAGGTAAATAAACAGTATAGATTTTTATTACTTTAAAGTAATAAAAATATTTTCATTTCTTTCAGATAAGGTCTGTCATTTGATGACTTCTATATGAAAAACAAAAGAGTAACAGACAATTTACGTGGGCTAAATCCAGATTTCCCTAATCCCTTAGGCAATCCTGACTCAAGTGGAATCTGAGACAGAATCCAGGGGCCAGCTTTGCCTCCTTCAAATTTATCCATATGCCAGGAAAACAGGATTTTGTCCCACGTGTAACTTGCACGGATATCTGTGGGGGTCTAGTGATTGGAAGGGCTGCAGATGCAAGCCTTTGCACAGTTTCCACTATGAGATATGCAGGAATACTGAAAAGTACAGATGTGAACCTGTTACTAGTCTGTTCCAGTTTAATGGCAACCACCGTTTCCTTCACACTGCAATCATTTTGAATTTAATATATGTTTATAGCATCACCTTCTTTTAAAAGGCATCCGATAGTGTTTATTTTTCTTTGCACAGAAATATATACTATAGATTCTAACCCACTAATAGACAGCATTAACCAGTTTGTTTAAACAAATCAATCTCTGTAAACCAAAACTAATAGTTTCACTGAAACTAGATCCGCATCTGTAGCCATTGACTCCAGTAGGCTTTGGATCAGGCCCTAAAACAGGCATGGGTAAGAGCTAGCTAATGTATCAGTCTCGTATCCAGGAACTGTAAAGGATATAGAGACTGAAGTTGCACAGATTTTGTAAATATTTATTACAAAACAGATATGAAGTCTTTTAAATCAAGTATATGATTTATCATAGGGAAAGTACATAATTGTTTGTCTGTGACTGTCAATGTACCTTTAGTTTCTAAGCCATCTTTTGTAAGCATATTCATGTGCACTTTTTACCATCTGTTCCAGAATACTAAAAAATGCAGAGGAAAACTGTTATCACAAAGTAAAGTAAATTATTGTTAGCTTAAAATAGCCTGGTGTAATTTTTTATGGCAGCACATTAGCCGATTTTGTTGGGTTGTTTTTTTTTTTCCTGGTGCTGTGCATGACAACAGCATTACAATTTAAGAATTTATGGCAAGTCATTAGTAACTAGCTAAAATTGAGATCTTAAACTCCTCATTAGTGTCATGGAAAGGAATATGAAATGGAATCCATAGATCTATTTGTTGCTTAGTTTGGAAAAAGCAAAATGCCCAAAACTGCTGAATGCAGTATTTTACACATGAATAAGCGGTTTGGCTGCTGGGCATTGAAAGAACCTCACGATTTTGGATATATCATCAAAAGAGTGCTGTCTTTGTGTGTGATACTGAGTCTTTGTGTGTGAACTTCTCCTGCATGTAAAGGGCTCCTGCAACAGTTCATGTCATGGTCCAGCATGCAAGGTTTATTTTGGGTGCCCAAACAGGATGTAAATGGTGAAGCAGAATTCTGATAATCCTCTGGTTTGAAGTTTCTCTGCTGGAGTCTCTAATTCACAAATATTCCTCTTTTGCTCTGGATCCTCTCTACTAGAAATTAAAGTAAAGAGGAAAGAAAAAGAAAGAAAGAAAAAGGCAGTCTATGCCTGAAACAGAAAACAACTCTGCAAGTGAGCAAAGGATTGATGTAACTTTCCCTGAGGTAACCCTAGGGACTGGGATCTTAAAGAATATCCAGTAGGAACAAGGATGAGGAAAGAGGCAAACAGGACAAGAAAGAAGAGTTAGGAGAGATATTTCTGTATACCTCAGATACACAGAAGACAGGCAATAATACTACTTGTTTCTGATGAAAAAGTGTTCAGTCACACAGATGAGATGAGGAACCTCTAACCTCAGTAGCTTAAGCAACATTCACGAAAAAGTTATCTTTTTAAATTTAAATCAGCCCACCAAATAAAATGGTACAAATACGTTCCTGAACACAAATATAGAGGATTGTGTGTATGAACAAAGTAGTATACAGCTCATTGTATATACTTAATTTTATAAAAATAGGCTTGCGTATGATAATTTTTAATCCTCAGTACTGATAAGAAAATTAAAAATATTTTTGATTCTATTTCTTTAAGATGGGGGCTTTAACATTAAAGTTGGGGTTTTTTTTTTTAATATTTCTAGTAACCTTCACCACTATCTATAGTTTTTCCGACACAAGATACATTGTCTCTAACAGATGATTATACCACTGCAACGTGCAAACAAATATCACATAATCAGCTAAGAAACATGTGTTCTTTCATTTCCTGCCAATAAAACTGAGTCTGTAGTGTTGAAGATGCTAATAGAAATCTGCAGCCATGGGACCTTTCTGTTTTTCCTGGTTCTTGTAAGTTACATTTTTAAAAGTGGTTGTTGAGCCTCTGTACAGTGGATTCGTTTCCTAAAAAACAAAACCAGAAGAAATGGAGTCAGCAATGTTTAACTTATCTGGCCATTGCTTCAGCTGCAAGCAGATGTAGCCGCACACTGCAGCCTTGAGCACATCCCTTCATCAAAGGGATCATTTTGATCCATCATTCTTGACCCAGTGTTATGATGCAGGTTGTACATGCACCAGCTGGTACCACTCTGCTTCCCAGTGTGCAGGAAAAGATTATTTGTGCTCTACTTTGTGAGAACCTTGGGCCAGACCTCTGCCTGGCCCAGCAATTCATTCCCAAAAGCAGGCAATGAATGCTGTCCATGGAAAAGCTGACACACATCTCACAAACCTCCAGTGTCAGAGAGGATGTCCTCCTCCTGTGGGGTTTGTCTATAAGCATTTTGAATCTATACAAGTATTTATCATCTAAAGCGTCTTTGGAAATAAATCCTATGCCTTAACCAAGTGTTGCACAATGATGGTTTTTAGTTTCTTTGGAGACTATCTCACAGTACTTGTATGGGGAAAGTCAGTGAACAACTGTCCTATCACCAGTTTCCCTAGCTGTAATTAACTGTAAATAACACATTTCCCTCCCGCTATTTCTTTTCTTTTTTTTTCTGAATCTATTCATCACACAGAAGTAACTTCATACCTTTGATCATTTTATAATACCCTCAGTGGTTCACTTATATTCCAAGCCACTGAAATTGAGACTGGTCTATATGACACAGCACAAACCAGCCTAGGGTCAGGAATGTGCTTTGCTTTACATCTGCTTCCCAGATGAGAGTAATCTGCATCATCAAACAGTACTTTATAAAGTATGTCTGATATAATTTGTGTATCAGATGTTGTGGTTGGACCATTCTAAAAAAATAACACATTGTGTCTCAGTGGCAAGGTGTTACTTGTCATGCTCCTCTTGCTTGAGCCCGAAAGACTACTATGCCATGGGAGAAGGGCAGGTCCCACCTGCACTTTTTATTCTGGTCTCTCATCATTCCCTTCCTACCATTCCCTCATGCAACAGAAAAGAACATTAAAATGCTTCTATCAAGCTTGTCCTTCCCTCTTACCATATGGAGTTTTCCCAAAGGATTGAGAAAACATTCTCAAGTAATCTTGCCTTTAAGTAACTGATTTTTTCCATCTCAAAAACTGAAAGGCCAGCAGTGTCCACCCTTGTAGAAATGTTGCAATCACAGGGCTTTATAAGAGAATGGTGCTGGGTGAATGGCAGCCTGTCCTCCTGACACCCACCAGAAACGCTTACTCAACATACTTTTTTTCCAAGAGCCTCAGAATTCTTAAAACTTTTGCAGAAGAGCAAAAATGTTGAAGGGCAGAAAGGAAAGAAGAAAAGGGAACATGTGGTATAAGCCTGCATTAGATGTATGCAAGCTGTACATAGAAGGCCTGAATTTCTCTGTCCTTTCACCTACATTTTCGGCAGCTTACATTCAGTGCTCCTCTGTGTCTCATCATCACAGAAGCCATCAATAGTCTCTCTTTCCTAAAACAGGCTCTGTTTCTGGGAAGAGGGGCACACTCCTAGGCAGCGAACAACTTTGCTAAGATTAATCAAAAGTGAGGTACTAATTAAAAAGCAACTAATAAAAAAGGGTCATCTAAACGACTTTGCATGTGGAAAAAAATTAAAGCAGATGACTGAACCCTAACTATTTTTCACCCCTAAAAATTTTTAATTTTACTTTGTAGAATACTAAAAGTAGTAATAATCTACCAGTAAAATCTATCAATTTAAAATAATGAAACCGAGACGCAAACGGAATTTTAAAGGCAATTGTGCATCATGCAACCACATTAAAAAGCCTCATACAAAACTAATGCATTTAACATACCGTTTGCCATTTCACTTTTGATTTTTCTGCTTCAAACTTGGCCACCTCTTTTCGGTCTTGAACTGACACCAGTAATTTCCATATACAAAGTAGAACGATGCCAATGAGAAGGATAGCAAGGGTGACACCCACCATTATCATCGGGATATTTGGAAGCTGTGGACAATCTGTGGAAACAAAACCAATTATGACTACGGATGTGCAATCAGTAAACTCCAGGCAATTAAAAACAGCCAAGAGGTACATCAGGCTTCTGATATGCTGGGAGCTGTGCATGCCTTTTCCTTCAAGTCCATATTATTTTCCTCCTGCTAACCTACTGTCATGGTTTAACCCCAAACAGCAACTCAAACCATGCAGCCACCTGCTCACCCTCTGAGCTGGCATCAGGGAGAGAAGTAGAAGAGCAAACGTGACAAAAAACGCATGGGTTGAGATGAAGACAGTTTAATAAGTAGAGCAAAACCCGCACACAAGCAAAGCAAAACAAGGAGTTCATTCACTACTTCCCATCGTCAGGCAGGTGTTCAGCCATCCCCAGGAAAGAAGGGCTTTATCACACGTAATCATTACTTGGGGAGACAAACACCATCACTTCGAACATCCCCCTCTTTCCTTCTTCTTTCCTCAGGTTTATATACTGAGGATGACATCATATGGTATGGAATATCCCTCTGGTTGGTTGGGGACAGCTGTTCCACCTGTGTTCCCTCCCAGCTTCTTGTGCTGACGCGGTAGTGTGAAGAGCAGAAAAGGCCTTGAGAACTTAGCAACAACTAAAACTAGTTCACTATCAAAAGTATTTCTCATCCCAAATCCACTAATAAAAAAGTTATATTTATCCCAACTGAAACAACAATACCTGCTGAAGGGTTTGTGAAACTGACTGAAAGATAGTGCATTAAAATGCTAAAAAAAAAATCAACTGCTAACTTCTTCTACTGCTGTTTTCCCATTTTGATTAGCAGCTGCTGGACCCAGATTCTGAAAAGTTAGAAAATTATTTTCTGATTTGTGTCGTAATTCCAAAAAAAATAGGGCTGAGTTGACAAGATTATAAGCTTTACAATGTTACAACTGAAGCTCTACTTCAACCAACTGATACTCAGTGTGTTGCAGACTGTAGCAAGATCTGTATCAGAGTAAAGACATTGATATTACTGAGAAAAAGGAGGAAACTACATTTCACTCATGAGAACAGTGAGAAAAATAAACTCCACTAGATTTGCTGAAAAGATTGGACTAAACAACTTGATGGAATTTTGCTCTTCAAGTTCTGCAACAAATTTTACCACACACAGTATTTCAGAGTCAAAAATAAAACTGAAGTTTTTGCTTTGCCAAAACTCAAAATTTGGATATTGTAATCTGAAAAAGTGTTGCTGATGAAAGGCACTGGTTGCTACTATTTTACAAAGTTTTCTGCTTAACCATGGTTTAAGGACATTGAAAAGCTTTTCTTGGTCTCATTTGGCTGATATGGATTATGTTTCATGTTACTTTTTTGCTTGACACCATCATTTAATTGATGTGGTTTGATTTCAGCAATGAGTTAATACTCTGGCTACTCATCCCATCTTTACTTTAGTTCATAGAATCACAGAATGATAAGGGGTTGGAAGGGACCTCCGCAGATCATGTAGTCCAACCCCGCTGCCAAAGCAGGTCCGCCTAGAGCAACTTCCATTCTTACACGTCTGCTAAAGAAATGCTACACAAAGGGTTAACAAAATAAAAACCATTTGTGCCAACAGAAGGAACATAACTAAACCAATTAATATTTAGCACCAAACCACTGGGTGTGTCCAAGAAACAAACAAACAAAAAAACGGTTCTTTGCTTGGAAACTAGACTGTTTGGTAGCTGCAAAGTGGTGTTTGTGTTCTCTCCTGTCTTACATCAGTAGGAGCATTAATAAAAAATCAGTAGTGAAACAACAGTAAATCAAGAAATAATGTTAAATGAAGATACAAAGAAATATGTTGAATACGTTAGTTATGCAAAATATTAAAAAATTAATAATGCTACAACACTCAGCATAACTATGAACATGTTTTAGAATTTCAGCAGGTATACAGTCAGATATTCTTTTTGGATATTTGTCCATCTGTGAAATATGAAGTGAAAATTTCAAAGACAATTGTAGTTTTCTCATATAATGCAAAGGACATTTGGTATCACCATCTTAGAATTGCCTAGGGCGTTAGAAAAATTAACATACTCTTGCAGCTCAGGGTTCATTCTGCCCATCTTTCATGAAAGGCCAAGCATTTGTTTTACTACAACTACTTATTAAATACATGCCTGAGGAGCTCTTTAGGCTGGACAGAAGAGAGCTGCAAACACAAGGAGGTGCAGTGCTGCTTAAAAGAGCTCAGCTTCTAGATAGCTCATCCTGCCTATATTTTGAAATCAGATTTCAAGTAGAAAAAGCAATATTTACTGCTTACCTTTCTGTTCTATGCTGTGAATGATTGTCCTTCCCTGTTCATCCATAGCCAGTAGAAATGTGGTAATGCATTCGCTTTCCCCCTGCAAAGAGCAGGGAATGGATTTATCCTCAGAATAATCTGCAGAGGGAAGAAAAAAAAAGAGTAATTTGTCAGATCAAATGAAAGTTTAATGTGTAATAACAAGAGAGACCGCTGGCATCATGTCTCTCACAGCCTTGTCTATGAATAGCAAAGAGTGAAAAACGAAACAAGAAAACCCTAATAATTTGTACTAAATTTAACGGTCTTTCTTCCACACCAAGTTTTGTTTTGTTTCAGATCTTTCACTCATATTTCCAAAGAACTGATGCAGGTGTTGTCAATCTGCACTGACCATCTCGTGCACCTTATTAATCGGGTGTACTGTGAATTTCAATGAATTGAAGTGCTTCCAAGATGCTTAACCACCAGCTGTCTAGGAAATTTAATAGTCTCCAGTTATAGGACAAAGTAAACAGTATGTTCTCTTTGGTTTACAGCTACTCCTACTGTGTCCAAATTATGTTTCAGAAGTAGATATACATACATCAAACAGCACTGGATACTGTTAAAAGGACTGACATTTATTTCTTCCACAGTATCCCTGTCAAATAGTGTGTCCAGTATCATCACAACAGTGAATATAAATTAATAACAAAAAACTGTGATTCTGGGATCTTAATGTGATTCAAGGGGAAGCAGATAAAAAGTTACCCAAGATGACAGTCAGTGCCAGTTTATTTGTCTCTCCATTTAATATAGATCTGCACAAAAACTTCATCAATTTATTTATTCCCCCCCCCCNNCCCCCCCCCCCCCGATGATTCCTAACTGGGAAACCTTTAAACCTTTATGCTGAGAAAAGTTAATTCAAAGGGAACAAGGAAGCAGGAGGAATCTGGCTGTGAGGAATGATATAAAACAAAAAAGATGATCGAAAATTGAGGCTACAGGTACAGAGCCAGAAATGCTGCAATTTGGACCCTGACCAACATATAATATTTTTACAGAGCAAAAATATCCAACCCTATAACTGTGTACAATTATACCACTGTGGCTGAATGCTTGTTATGTTTCCATGTAGCATATGATTTAAAGAGCATTGGAAACCTAGGTATGCTTTGAGTACATTTTTAGTAAAACTTCTTAGGTTTATATTTTTAGATAAGAAAAAACAGTAAGCTTCTCAAACATTTCTTTGAAAATAGTGGTCACTTTAACATCTCTGTTATTTCTTACCAGTCAAAACTCTTACTAAAATTTTATAAACAACTCTGCTGAAAGTCCCAAGCCCCTAAACTTTAATAGCAAGAAGACTAATGAAGTATGAAGCAGGGATCTGACGGGAGTATGGTTTTTAAAGAGAGCTATGACACAAAGAATTAAGTGCTTGCTCTT
>VXBW01005696.1:3713572-3739043 GCA_013400375.1 Thinocorus orbignyianus | reverse complement strand
AAAAAAAAAAAGAAAAAAAAAAGAAAGAAAGAAAGAAAAAAGAGAGAGCAAGAGAAAGAAAGAAAAGAGTAGTTAGCTACCCTCAAGGCAGAGAAAAACTTGCAGGCATATTTCAAATATCATCCAGGAGGCAGTAAATATATATCTAGGAGGCTGGAAATATATTAGTTACTTTTAAATTGCAATTTCAAATTTAATGTCATAATTTGAGACCAAGGGGAACAGAAATCTGATGATGTGCAAGTATGGAGAAATGAATGCAAAGATGCCAGTTCAAGCTATTCCAAACCCAGCTTCGCTTAGCATTTTTATTTCTCTGATGTTATTTTTAGGATAAGGGATCAGTAAGAGAGAGACTATTGTGTAGATTATTTTCAGTGCTGATGAGCACAAAAATTTGCCTAGGTAGGTAAAGTCCTGTAATTTACACCTGCATCATTTTCTCTGTTCTGCAGGGAATCATCATACTTTTCCCACTCCTGCCTGTAGCCTAATTCCATTAATTTCAGTAGTATTTGATATCACCGTAGTCACACAGGAAGAATTGGGTAATGGTGGCAAACTGGATCCTTGAAACGTAAAAGACTGTTTTCTAAGAGATGCTTAGATAAAAGATTTTTTTAAAACGTTGTCTGTAAATTTAAAGGTTGTTATGCCCTTTCTAATTTGTCTTTTTCTCAACAAAATGCTTTTTTAAAAAATTTTTATTTCAACAGTTTCATCTCACCTTCATTCAGAATAACAGAGCTGTGCTTATATAGACATTATTCAGGCTCCAGCATCCACTTTGTTCCTGCGCTGGGAATTTATATGGTGTCAACTCTGTGGAGTAGGAAAAGCTCTGTCTCTCCAAGGAAAGCGTAACTGTCCCTGTCAGACCTGTGGCAGGAGCAGCCTGGTTCCCTGTGGCTGGAGCTGCTTTTTAGGAATGATAGTTTCTCCTGGGTAGTGACTAGAGCAACAAAGGCTCCTCTTAGACCCATCAAAGTCAAAGGCAGATTTAGCCCAATGTAATATTCAAACACTAAAAATGGGTGAAAATGAATATTCAAAAGCAATGCCTGCCATGGAGAGGAGTCCAGTAACCATGAAGCCATCACACCCCGAGAGGTGCTGTGCCATCCCATTCCCTGACAGATCCCCGGGCAGAGACGCTGCCCACCTGCCGACCCTGCAGCAGGAGGAGAAACCCCCAGCACCTCCAGAACTGAAGCAGAGGAGGCGAAAGGCATGGCTCAAAGGCTAAAAACAGGCATTTCCAGGAAACAGGAAAATGGAAAGCCTGCACATCTTTTTTTAGTGCTCCACAGTTCCAATCATTGTGTTAAAACACACACATTAAAAAGAGAAAGCGAATCTTTGAATGATAATGTTTTAGTTAACATGGAGCTATTTCTAGTTTTCAAAATTCCTCGCTACATTAAAAAAACTGAAATATTAACCAGAAAGAAGCAGTACGCTACCATATCAAGTTGTTTAATAGCCTGTCTTAAACACTATGTGGTTGTCTGGTTTTGCCACTTGCAAAATTTTTTTTCAACTCAGATAATTTTTGTCTTGTTTTGTTGATTGTAAGATTTTTTTATTCTTATTATTATTTTCAAGAGGTTTTTTTCTTCCCCTCAGGACTTTTTAATAAGACTATCTCCATACCAAAACCAAGCTCATGTGCTATTGCACAAGCATTTTAGAAGAAACCAAGTTTACAATAGCTTCATTTTTAAATTTTTTTTTTAAATTTTTTGGAGGGGTCAGGATGGGAACAATTTTCCAACTAAATTTTAAATATAAAGTAGTAGCTGACAGTCCTGATCAAGGAAGCACAGGACATGAAAAAAAGGAAATAAGTGGGAACAGCAGATGATGTTGTTATTCTTGTGTTTCTGTGACCTTTGTGTGTGTGAACAGAGCCATGTTCCTGCTCTTGATCAGTATTCATAACATTTGAAAGGAGAATGTTCTATATATTACTAACTACAAATACCTGCCATCTGGCAACAGCAACCTGAAACTTTGACTAACTACAGAGATACAATAAAAGTGCTCATCTGTTTTTGAAACTTGTCAAGACATATTTTTATATTTATAAACAAATACTGATGTGTTGAAAGGTAAAGCACAAAAATAACTTTAATAACAATGCAAAATTAGAATTAGTTTTCCTTACAAGGGCAATATTTGTAACTTTTTAGCTCTATATTGTAGAGTAATGTTATCAGAAACAAAGGGTGTAGCTTTGTTAGAAAGGCATATATCAGTGAAATTTGTGCATTGATGGCTTCCAGCAGTTTGTGGGCACAATCCTTAGATGTGCATAAAGCATTCTGCGTTGTCATCTTAACTTTTACATGTGTCTGATTTCATGCTTATGATAATGTACCCACAACCTGCCTCACCTAACAATTGCATTTTGCCATAGGACTGGGGCTAGAATTGCTATTAGAATAAATTCAGACTGCCTGCTGTACAGGTAAACACCTTCCTCTACAGGAAAGAAAAAGACATTGATGTAATATTTCATTTAAAGTTATTTCTCCCTCTTTTTTTTTTTTTTTTTCCTTCTGAGTGTGCTATTTCATTCAAGCTTAATTCCTTTTTCCAGAAATTTCCATCGATGGAGGGCAGTTTGGAATTACAATGAGCAACTGAAAGATGTGCTTAGCACTTAGAATATCAGGAGTGTCTCAATAAAACCTGACAAGAAGCAGAATGTCTTTGCCACAGGTCAAAGGGTTGCATCTAGCTGCCAACTGTAATCAAGAGCCTGTGTAGGGGCTGGAGTCAGGTTTTGCATTTGTACGGTAATAGAAGCAGCCACACTGGAACTCGTGGTGCAGGCTGACTTAACCTCAGGGGCTTTTATCAGCTACTGATTTTCAGGGACTCATATTTATTAAATTCTGTCCTTTCTTACATAAACTGATTCCAAAGTAGGTGTGATCCAATGAGTTAATTAACTTGGAGGGGTAATACCAGTCCTGATCTGCATTTCCTGCTTACCACAGAAGAACTGTAGACAGACAGCAATTGCCTTATGATCCCTAATATAATTCCACAGCTGAAAAACAAGGCTACTTTCAAATATAAAATTACTGAAAGTGGAAACTATCAGTAATCATGCACACACAAAAAAGAAAGATTGAAGGAAGATTGAATGTACAAACCTTCTGCAGTGCTGACAGTTGCATCAACCAATTTGCATTTTTCGCTGCATTCTCCCAGTGACTTGTCATCGGAAGCCAAGTGACATTCCACACAGCTCCTGTGGAAAATAATTCAGCGGCTCATCAATCTCTGTCTGCCACAAAGCAACAATATAAAAGCCAATACATATGCATCTGCATTTTAAAAAGAAGCTAAACAAAAGGTCTTGTGCTATGGATACAGTAGTTCTCAGAAATATGATAGGTATGATCACCAAAAAAAACCCCCAAACAAAAAAAAACAACCACCCACCTGAAAAAAGGTATTGTAGATAAACTCTCTTTTGTCCACTTTTTTCGTCCCAGCTTATTAGCTACCAGACAGAACCCCAGGAAACATTATTCATGTAGTTTTATCAAAGACATGAGGTTACTCACACATAAAATTCACTTTCAAAAATAAATATTCTGAACTGAGCTGAAGGATGAACAACACCTGAAAATCAGCTTCAAAGAGATCAAGCTGGGGTTCTTACTATAAGTATTTCTTTGTTGAAAGTCTGCTGGATAATGCATTGAAACACTATTCAAATTTCCCAACATGTATCTCTGAATGTTATTATTTGTCTCAGGAATTACTTACTTAGATCCCAATACTAATGCAATTTATTGGAAAATTATTTATTATATTTAATGATGGAATGACAGCAATATTGTTTATGATCACATAGTCTAAACCAATTCCTTTAGAAGTCTGAGAATCTTCCCAAAAATTCAGTGAGGATTTTAATATATCCATAGCTTATTCATGGAAAAAGGAAGCAACACACACAATTCATATATGAATATTTTTGATGCAAAATGTATCTTGCTGGTGCTTCACAAATAGCTTCATCCAGATTCAGGGACTGAGAGTCTGAGAAGCAGCCTGAAGGGCTGGCTGTTTAAGGAAAAGAGAAGAACTGCAAGAAAACATTCCCAAAAGAACTGGGCATCTCATGTTGCATTGGGTTACATATATCCATGAGAATATGCTGAGGCTGCCTAGATTATCTTCATGGGATGGAGGTGACCTTATCACTCACTCCGGAGTTGGTGAATAGTAAAAGCAAGCGGGTAATGGAATAGCCGCTATCTCATGGAGACAAATTCAGTGTTGTTGGTGGTTTTTGTCATATTTGCCATGTTTCTCATACTACCACTCTTTTCCCCAGCTGCCTAGCCATTAATCTCCATCCCCTCTGACCTGGTCTTTCAGCTCTCTCAGTTACCCTACCCAGGTATTCCCAAGGTTGTCTCTCTTTTGGCTTTTCCCGCCCTGCACTTCAGCAAGGGAAGACACTGAAACAGAGAGAAAAGATCTGACACTGCATACAATATACATGTTTAAATAGGCTAATGTAATGCCCATTGTGTAACTCTATATTTCTTACTCTCTGCCAAAGTCCTTAGAGCAAAGCAGAAGCATTGTCCTTCATGTTTAGAGTAGTTGCATGCAGAAGCTCTCCTTACTTAAAGCTTTGAACAAACTGATTGACTTGGTTTTGTAGGTCCAATTGAATGCTAACATAACTGACAATTAAATCACATCATAGAATAGCTTTTCATCTCAAATATGGCATAGGCTGCAATGGCAGGCGTGAAAATACAGTGGTGGAGATCTGGTGTGGAAGGGAAACGGCTTTGACTCTAAATAAGTAGACATGAAGATATCATGAAGATAGTCATGAAAGATCAATGCAACTTACTGACTTGAAGCTCAGCAAGCAAGACTAGGGTCATTAATAATGTGTATTCTGTGAAGCCTGATGTACCTTCTAGCTTAAATTTCTACTGAAGCATGCTCATTTTGGGCTGACTGCAGTCCTGCAAGAGTTCACATAATTCAAGCATAAGCATGTGTGTACTTAGGGCGATCAGCTTTGTGTCACACGTTTTTGGTTGCTTTTCCTACCATGCCCTGTAGCATATATCACGCATCACAGCAGGAAAGCTACATAAATTTTGTATGCTCAGTGAATAGAAGACACTTCACCATTTATAAGTTATTTATCATCAACTTAACATACAGCTACTTGCTGATTTCATCCCCAGACTACGACCCACTTTATCACAGCTGGGCCCCTTTAATTCAGCCAAGCTTAACTGAATTTGGACTATGAATTTGTGCATATGTAAAGCTTGAGCAGACAGTGTGATGTTATGAATTCATATGCATGAGAATGGGAATACAAACACCAAACTTTTCTGTGAGTCCTCATTTTCACTGTAGTAGCTATGCTGGGGTATTTTTATTCTGTGCTGTGGACTGCAAGGAGATTCATCTGTATTTGTCTGATGTTATCATACAAGGCCACCATTCTGATTACTTGTACAGCCAGGGACAGCAGTGGAAGTGTGATGTTTTACTTGTGCTGCTTGTAGGTGATCAAATTGTTTTCCATCACGTTCTATTGGATGCAAGTAATGCTGATAACTGGTTGATATATGAGCTATGACTACCTCTTTCAAAGGGCAAAGAAGATTTTGGGTTCTGGTCTGTAAATCCAATTTACGGCAGCAGTAGTAAGTGCATTGCTGAGGTAGTATCAGAAATAGATACCTGGATGATACAAACATCAAAGATGTAAAACCAGCACATTACCTCCTGGAACTGCAAGGGTCACCGCAGAGAGGGCATTTTTCACATGTTTGGCCTGAAGCCCCCGGGTGGGTACAAGCACACGAACCACAGATGCATTCGCCTCTCCCACTACACAGCGTCCCATCCTCTGCAATGCAGGTGCTGGTGTCAGTTGTGCAGTTACAGTATTCACCAGTCCATCCACTGTGGCACCGGCATTCCCCACAATCACAGTCACCATTGCCTGGGGGAAAAAAAAAAAAAAAATCCTTCAAATCATTCTCTTAATATGAATTTGAATGATGGCCTTTAAAATAATTCTCCTTAATAGCAAGTATGTTCCCTCCTCCGTCTCCTCACCCTTAAACATCCTTCTTCCTCCCCCAGCATTTTCAGTTTTAAGTGAGGATCAAATTTTCACTTAGGCTGGCTGTAAGCCAGCACAGCTCCATTCTCTTGACTGAGTCCTCTACACAGATCTTATCTCCCTAAAGTGCACATCCTAATGGGTAAATCCTCTTACCCATAATTTCAGCCTGTCTATTCAGCACAATCTCATTGCTCTTTCCTGCCAGTTTAATGCTACTCCCGTTGTTTCGATACAATCACTTCTGATTTACAATGGTATAGCCTAGGAAAAAAACATTAAATGCAATTTCTTGAATTCTGATTGTATCATGCTGAGATAAACCAAGAATCATTGAGATAAAATTAATTGGTTAAAAATATCAGAATTTTCCTAAAAGCAATTAATGGAGATTAGTTAATTAAGACTTCTATGCTTTGATAATTATGAAACTGTACAGTGACAAACACTGATGTATGTCAATACACTTACCTAAGTTTTCTTGGAGCTACAAGCATCTACAACCATTAAAAGTCTGACCTAGTGTGGTGGTAGCTGATATGCTCTGATAAAGCCATCCAATTGAGACTAGCTATGGAGCAGTTAAAGTGTCTCATTTTTAAACCTGAATACAGGGTTAAAAGCTCTTTCTTGTTTGAAGTCTAAAGATCATTCAGAAATAGTAAATTACACTTTATGCAGAATTGATAGCAACTGAACGTATGATGAAAATATAAATTCACAAGCTGCTACCTAAGAGTGAGACGACAAAGCTCTAAAATGCAGACACTAAAAATAGCATCAAGGGACCATACCTCCACACTGGAGCCCTCTGTGTCTCACGCAGGAGAAGTTATCACACTCACAGTGTGGCCCATAGACCTTTCCGTAGAGGGATGGGTGGCAAACACACTGCCCGCAGTAGCAGTCACCTCTCCCACTGCAGGAGCTCTGCTCCGCCGAGCCCTTGCAGGAGCTGGTGTCCAGGGAGCTCTCATGGCACTCGCAGTGTGGTCCTGTGTACCCCGGGCTACAGACGCACACCCCGCACTCCAATGATCCTTTCCCCTGGTTGCATTTTGGGCTGTTCTTCTCAGCCTCCGCCTGACAGTTACAGCTGCACTGGGGGTGAATTTCCATTTCTAGTGTGTCACTAAGCCCCACTGGTTTTATCACAATACGCCTCCTGGTTTTTTCACAAGAGGAGAGACTCACAGTCACATTGAAAGAGACCTGGAGGAGAAAAACAGTGGCAGTTCAGATCTGCAGCACATGCAGCTCTGCCGGGTGTTCTGAAAGCACATGCAGAGGAAAGAACAGGAGGGTTGTAGATCATAGAATGGTTAGAGTTGGAAGGGACCTTAAAGATCATCAAGTTCCAACCCCCTGCCATGGGCAGGGACACCTCCCACTAGAGCAGATTGCCCAAAGCCCCATCCAGCCTGGCCTTGAACACTTCCAGGGATGTGGCAGCCACAACTTCCCTGGGCAACGTGTTCCAGTGTCTCATCACCCCCACAGGAAAGAATTTCTTCCTAATATCTAATCCTGCTTTTTAAAACTTGTTTGGAGGAAGATTACTTAATAAAGAACAAACTCTTTCCATTTGTGTACTAAATTCCCTGGACTTCATTTCTTTCGAGTATTTGTTCTGTACTTACTGTGTCTCCCACTTTCACGTGAGAGCATTTCCTCTGATGTGGAAAAAGAGCCCCGTTGTTACAGAGGGCTGTGAAAGAGAGATTGAGCCCTTCTGTCTCCCCCAAGACCTCCAGCTCCACCTCCGACCTCAGCTCCTGAAAGAAAAGAGGTATGAGATGAATAGACTGGTAACACTACCAAATACTGCTAATGCTCCATGTTTGTGTAACACAAATTTTAACTTATTCCAACCTAAAAAGGAATAAATTCCTGGGTTTAACACTTTATTTTCAGTCTCCTGTATTGCAAGAAAAATGGAGAACAAGCAAAACAAAGAAAGTGCTGACAGAACTGGCTTTCAGTGGAAAGCAATGGTGGTATCAGTTTAATATCCGCTACCATGGGGCTTATTTCCTGCCCTTGCAAGAGAATAAATTCAGTCTTATATTAAATCATCTTTCATCACTAAGTGCTCTGCTGACTGATACAGGTTTTTCTTTAGCTCTGGTCTTACCAAGGAACGGATTTGTGTCCCTGACTGCAGTGCTCACACTGGGCTTTTCCTGATTAGTCAGCCTATAGCAATATTGCTCCTGTCTATCTCTGCTGGTGGAATCAAACTCACAATCTTTCTCACAGTAGGGCAGGCTCTGAGCTCAGTTTTGCCTTAGTGCAGGGCCTTTGTGACTGAGCTCAGTGTTTCCATGGCCAGAGCCAGAGCCAAGCCCCATGGTGAGCTCCCACAGCCACGGGCCTTGCTTTCTTCTCCTGGTGGAAATTCCTGCTTCATGAGCCATCAGTCCCATTTCAAGTTGTATATAGCAACACACCCATTTCTTAAATCAATTTGTTCAATCAAACTTTCATTTATTAAGGGAAAAACTTACTTCCTGAGCTCTCTCACACTCAGGTTTTTATATTTAACACTTTAAAACATTTTATAGCAACTTTTACACAGCTTTAATCCGAAGCCTACAGTAGACCATAAGGAAATTCCCTATGACTTCATTGGATTGTGGATCCAGTAAATGGAAATTTCTCAAAAGTACCTTAGCAATTGCTGAGCAAAAGCCTCATTGACTTGCCTTTGTGCTTTTGTGAGCTTAATTGCTTTACAGAATATCCCCTGCACTTCAATCAGAGCATGAGGAGCTTGCTGACCTAACTTCAGTGAGTCATTCCAGTAAAGTCTTCAGGATGACTCAGTGGAGTAAAGGTCTGGTCAGGTAAAATCAACTAAAAGTAGAATAGGTAGAAACCTGCATAGCCAACAACTCCCTCTCCTTTGTACATGTCCTGGACTCCCCAGAAATTTGTCTTAGGGTTGTGTTTGGTGAGGTATTTTTAATATTGTTTGGAAAACCTGGTCAGTAAACCAAAGCACTTTAATAAAGAACAGCAACACATCGTGCAAGAGAGCTCTGGGCATCAGGTTGGTAACCTTGGTAGCTCTGGAGGTGTCCAGTTTTGCCTTTGCAGTTGTTAGGTGCTTATGATGCTGTTGAAACTGTATAGAGAATCTTAAAAAAAAATTTCTTCGCACTAGTTGGACTCTCACAAAAGGACCAGATACACTAAACCTCTAGACAAAACTGTGAAGTTGCCATATGCTAATATTACAGGAAATATCACCAAATAGTCCCTCTTCCACCAGTTGCAAAGCTACAAGGCTCAAACAGAGTGCAATCGTGAGAGAAAATTAAGTGCTGTTGAAGACCAAGACATAGTACTTTGAATCCCGGTGACTGTACTGGGTCATTATGAATCAGCCTTGCAGTTGTGAGACCTCAAAGCACACACCTTATGCCACTGAAAATGAATGATGAACTGTGACAGACTTCAGTTTCTTTGATGATATCTGTGAGGACTTCTAATGGAGTTTTAAATCTACTAAGCTGCCCAGCCATACTTTGGGGACAAATACAAGCCAGTTTAGTGAGTTTTAAGCCATTCACAGAAAATTATTTGTGGTTCAAAAATTTTTCTGAGTGAAACAACAGATAAAGCAGTGTTAGAAACTTGTGCCCTTTTGTCACCTGTCCTGTTTCAACATATTATTTCTTTGTTCTTATTTCCTGTAAATGAAAAGGTAACCAAGCACTGAAAAAAATAGAGAATGGAAATTTTCTGGAATTTTAAAACCCTGGAATAACTTCAATCAAACAGCCGCCACAATGAAATTTAACCTACAGCTCTACAACACAAAGTTATGCAGAATTCAACATTAAACAAAGCAGACGGAAATATGCTTACAGAAGAAAATGAATCATACTTGGAAAGAACACAAGAACTCCTTGGAACAAATATTTTGACAGCTCAGACTTTTTTAACTTGCTTACTTCGTCTCTGAAGATTTTAGATAGCAATCCTTGTGTTTGTACAGCAAGCAAAGTCTCAAAAGCACTTTAAAAGCGTTAAAAGATTTAGCCTCTCTACACCCAGGTGACAAATAGTTCTTTATTCCATTTTATGTGGGTAAAGAAACAGAGACACTGGGCATTGAATTACATTGCTTGAGAGTATCATGAGAGGGCTGTAGCAAAAGTGGAATTAAAGTTTCTGTTTTGATTTTTAACCTTCATTTCCCCCTTCCCAGCTCAAAAAAAAAAATTCAGGTTATTTTACTTATAAGGTGGTTTTCAGTGTTTCCTACTTGGAAGATTTTCAATCATGAAGCAATAAAATGGGTTCTGGGAAATTTTGAGTGTGCTACATGTTGCTACTTGTACACTTTGTACATCTTGAAATATATGTGAGACTTTAAGAACCTATGAGCAACTCTGGTGTGTGGCCCAGACATGCTGTACCTGAATGAGAACACAAAGAGGTATGGCCTGAAGGCAGGAGCATCATTGCTGCAGCCACAGGAGGAGAGCGAGCACTTAGCTCAGAGCCCCCTCCAAACCCTGTCCACAGAACAGCTGAACCCAGGACCAACCAAAATAACTCAGGAGCTGCGCCACGGTCACCGTTGAGAGCTCTAGGAGATTATCTGCTCCGCATATCACAGTTAAAAAGCCAGCAGACCTAAGCATCACAAGCAAGGATGCTAAGAACAAAAGAGAGGGTATCATTTTGCCTCTGTTTCAAACTTAGTATGCCCTGTCTTGCCAATTGCAAGGTCTTCTGGTCTCCATTTCTCACTGGAGTCCGGGAAGGTAAAGAGAAGATCAGCTAAGGGCACCAAGGGGATACAGCAGCTGAGGAGAGACTTAAAAGGCTGTGATTGTCCAATTTGCAGAGAAGGTTGCGGGGGTGGAAAGTGTCTCAGTGATTGAAATACTATGAAACCATAAAAACATGAAGATAAGGTGAATGCAGAACTGTTATTCACACAACCCTGCAACACCAGAACTAAGGTGCACTCAGTGAAACTTTAAAGCATAGACAGTAGTTTAAAATTGAGAAAAGAAAAATGTATCTTGACACAAACTCCTTTTTGCCACAGGAGACAATGGAGACTGAAAATATCAGCAGGTTCAAAAAGGAGAGTAGAAAAACAAAATAAATGTAGACAATAGGTAACTCTAAGAGGAAGAGGCAAGGATGCATTGTCCACTTTTCCAGTGTGTCAGCAAAGCAGAATATACCATGACACTGCACTGAGGGGAAGCAGCGTTCTGCACTTCACATGATGTTGCAGCCAATGCAGCAGGACATGGCATAGGGACAAACATTTTATGTTTTTCCATTACTCACTGGACAATAAAATGGTATTTCACCTGTTAAACGTAGAAACCTCTGTCTATGTGTTGGAGTGCAAGCCTCAAGAAGTCCTGATAGGAACCAGATATGACCAGCATCAGGCTGGACTCCAGAATTGAAATCCTGGTGCCATTGGATGTTTAGCAATAGCTTTGCTCATGTAAAGATTTCCCTTTGTATTTATTAAAATGTGTAGATTCACAAGATTAAGGTTAAAGTTCTTCACTTATTTAATTTTCCAGAGGTTAGAGAATCTTCTGGTAATTTGTATTTAATTTAAAAATTTATAACTCACCAATCGTATTGTTTTTATAAGAGTCATAAGAGTTAAATAATTTGGTTTGCATCCCCATCATCAAAACCAAAATAATTTCAGGCATAACAATGACCGTCTCATTTAGCTTATAGAAAAAGAGCAGGGGAAAAAAAAAAAAAAAGAATAAAAGAGACAGAAGCTATTTGTAAATGGTTATTTGGCATTGTAGCCAACTGGCAGAACAGGTTTTTAATAAAAAGGGGCTGAGATGGAAGAGAGAAATCTATGGCATATCAACATATATGGAAATAAATATATCTATATAAAGACATGCAAAACTGCCTAAAAACATCCCCTAACAGAAAAGAACCAGGCAGCCAGGATACATTTTACAAAGCTCTGAAAAATAGTGCTGTATTTATCTTCCTGTCATCTTTACAGCATTTCTTGCTATTATCTAAGCAAACCCATTCAACTCTTGATATTATCTACACAAGTTTATTTCATCTCCTGTGTTCTGTGTTTTAAAAGCCTCAGAACAGCCTCACAGGGGCAGCATCAAATTACTAAAGCAGAGAAGAGCTCTGAGCACAGGATAGTGTTTTTTCCCTCAGATATTCCTGCAGAGAGATTGTCCGTCTGCTTTGGTGACAAATGGGAAGAGAGTTGAGTCCCTGTCGAGGTATTGACCTGGGAGACCTGAATACCTATATTAAAAAAGGCTTAAGAGCAGGTATGAAACATGGGACTATGAAGATGGGAAGACAGATGAGACACTGATGTGAATTTAGCATTCCAGCAGAAATGACAGAAGGTTTTAGGAATTTTGTTTCTGTGCTCACTTAATCCTCAGAGTCAACAAAGCTTTTCCTCTTAAGGTCAGCATCTAGGCAGAAAAAGTGATATTCTAATAATCAGTGCAGAAAAAGAATCTGTTTTATAAACAGTAATCTAATTTTGAAAGTCTCTCTCTATATTTTGAAAATAGAGACATGAAAGGAGAAAACACTTTACCTGATATGCAGCAATGATCAACTGGAGAATATTTCCAGAATCCTTCTGTAGTCGTCCAACAGTAGCTCCAGGAATAAGTTTTGCATAGTTCTGAAAATAAAATTAAAAACATTTAAAACATAAAAAAGGACTAGGTGACATGGTAGGTGACACTGAGCTACCATCTAGAAATAAATGAAATATATTGGAGCCAACTAAAATAAGTGATGGTGACATTTTCAAGGATCCTTGCAAATTCAACAGTACATGCCTTGTTGAAAATGTCCTATCGAGTAGTTTTACTTTCACCTCAAATTAATGGGACATACATTGCTAAATCACCTCCATGTGCTTAGACGTTTGATACTGTAGTATTTTTTAGCTATAATTCTTCAACTGTAGAATTAAGATATTTGTTCTGTCAACATTTGTGCTTTTCTCTAATAAAAATAAATGAAAGCAGATTCAGCTCCTCTACTGTTGCTGTACTATTCAAGAGTCTTGGTCAATCCATTCAATAACAGCAGTCACGTTTTTACCTTTGCAAGCAACTGAGCATCTCAAATTCCTGGTTAGCAAGAAGTAAGAAAGTTAAAACTAAGGGATACAAGATCTTTGAACAAATGCCCTTAAAAAACTGCTGCTGGTTTATGATGGATATCACATCCCACATGCATCCCATCAGTCTCTGGGTATGATTAATTGTATATTGACCTTAAGTTAAAAATACAGTGCCAATTTAATGATTTGTTTCAGTGGTNTTTTTTTTTTTTTTGCATTAAATTGCATTGTGACACTAACATGACATCTAGCAGCTAGATTTTAAAGATGCTTGATTCAAATTTATCTTTCCTGGTTATTAACTACATGAACTTCTTTTGCTTGTACCCATGCGTTTGTAAAACAGTAACTGTTCATCATTAAAAACACATGTTGTAACATTAATTTTCCTTTGTAATTTTTTATATCGATGCTGTTATTTTAATTAAAAAAAAATAATCTAGAGTGCTACTGAAAAATACACATCATTGAACACCTTTATATCTCTCTCATACTTTATATCTCAAAACCCCCATGATTACTTTATATACTATGTATGGAATACTTATCATTCATTAGATTTTTTAAGTGCTATTGCAAATCAGTGGGATTAACTGCAGTTTATGTTACAGCTGGTGACTTTGCATTCCTGACTTCTCCTGTGATTAGTGGTCTCTCAAGGATTTTTAGAATATTGAAACTCTGTGTTTTGTACCTGTGGAACTTTCAGGAGATAACTATAAGAAAAGACGATAAACCTGGAATTTGAAGTATAGCACCCTTTAATCTGTGGTATGTAAAACAAACACTGGGGATATACTGCTCTAAAGACTTTGTTTTATCTTTCCTCTTTGAAAGCAAATTTTCTGCGTGGTGACACAAGGATGACGTTTCAAGCCTGGTCAGAGCATGTATCTCCAGTCCACTGATTAAACCCTGCCTTTTAGCACATATTTCTATTTAACCATTGACAAGATGAGGCAGACTGATGCTTTCAGAGTGCTACTATCATCAAACTAATGGAAGGATGCCATGGAACTGAGTCTTTTAGCAAATATTCATTAAAAGATGAACTTCATTTTCATAGAGATACTCTGATTCATGCTACTGAAATTTGACAATTATGTATTTGAGTTCACTGGAATTATGTTTAACTTTTAGCAGTGTAAATGGTAGAAGAATTTTCATCATGCCAAATTTCATGTTGTGCCAAATTTGTAAAAATCATTTGAAGTTCTGTACAAGTGTGGGGAGTGGAGTATTTTTAGTTCCATTTTCAGCAGTGAAATGCAGTCTGAAAAACCCAATTTTCAAGCCATATTTTCCTGTGATATAAAAAGAAATTATTTGTACAAAAAAGAGTGATTTCTGTTTCAAAAGAAATGCTGCTTAGTCAGGATTATAGAGGGAATCTTTCCCCTCATCTAAGTTTGAATACTTTTTTAAAGAATTCTGCTTGGAAAGAGATAATATAAACAATAGCAACAACTACTTCATGAGACCTTAAGGACCAGTGTTTTCTTTTATACTAAAATAGGATTTAAACAATTTGTCAAAATCTGTGAATATTGCAACAATAATGATATATTTTTTGAGTGAATAACTTTTACAGAACAACAACATTCCCCGCTGCTTTGGCGAGACCGCTGAAACTAATGATGCAAAATGTTAGATATATGAATATATTTTATGAGACCTTTTGGGGGTCAAAAATAATAATCCTTTTTACAGATAATCTCAAATTATCAGGTCTCAGCATAAGGAACTTCCTCTCCTCTTCCCTTTCGCAGTAATTTTCAGTGGCCTTATAAATGCTTCCACATGACTGCTTTTAAAGTTCTTATGATCAGCGAGACCATCCAACCTAAATCTTCCCCCACTTTTAGACTGCCTTGCAGTAGCTGTTTGGTTGCATGGCAGGATCAAACCAACTATGTTACAAGCTTGTGCAATCCATAATATTTGTGTGTTCAGTAATAATACACATATATGTAACTGGATAAATCAAAAATTTGGCTGAAGAGGATCAAGAATATTAGATGACTGAATTATTTTGGGCTAAATTGCTGGGGATTATACAGGGCTAGAAATATATATTTGGCGGTCTGAACACTGCACTTAAGACAAATGGAATCTATCAAGTCTATTTAAAGAGGTGCTTTCTAAGTCCCCACAGTCATTTCAATGTACATTTCTCCCTAAGAACTGGATTATAAATAGCAATGGTCAGTTCTGGGGTCTGGTATAATTAGATGCTGAGTTCAAATAGATTTGAGATGAGATTGGGGAAAGGCTTTCCACCTCAAAGGATGAGTAAGTTTGGGAAGGTTTTCTGAGGAAGACTGCAGAATTTCCATCATTGAGGCTTTTAAAAAGAAGTAAAATACCAGGACAAGAGTGGTTTAATGGTAATGCCCCACTGCCAGTCTATAGGGTCCTCTCCCAGCTCTTCCAGGCAACTTGAACAGTGGCCTTGTCGCAAGAATAACTCTCATTGTCTTGCTTTGTTCTTTTTACATTCTTAAGCAGAGGTAGCTGGTTATTTACATGTATATTACAAATATGAATCATGCAGATGAAAACACGACACTATTGACCTGTTTGCAGGTCCTACACATACCCTTGAAAGTAACTGCAGTGTGAAAAAAACGTAGTGAGATATTTATATATGACTTTGTACTTGTTCTGGCTGATTTTCCACATCACCTACAGGACAGAAAGCAGACCATGACAACTACAGCTGTTCAAATAAGTGACAGAAAGCAGTATTGAAAAGATGAAAGCGGCAGATAGAATATATTGAATGGGATTACTGTATATGCTACAAGATAGAAGATAATTGCACTTTTTTCTCCCTAACAAAGAAAGTAACAAGAACAACCATTCCCCAGTTGGGTTAACAATGACTTGCACTTTTTGTTAGCTATAAATCTTTGTTTAGTGTTCCCAGTGAACAAAGGCTGCCACTTGATAACTTTGATACTGGTATTACACTGACACAGGGATACTGAAATAGGACCCTCTGATAAGAACACTGTTGGACAACTCCGAGGGTGATCACCAGCAATTTCCAAGGGAAAATATAATGCCATCAGTAAGACAAAAGTTTCTTTGGACAAAATAAGGCTCTGTAAATCAACGACATGTTTCCAAACTATCTCCTAGAACAGCCCTTATTCATGCAGCTTCTGCTAAAATCAGGGAAAAGGTTTCACTTGTCATTAATTGGGCCTCTATTAAGACATTTTGAGCAATAATGAGATTTAGTAAAAGTTTTATAATGTACAAATTTTAGCTAATCTATGCTATGACTACAGAATCCTACTGCATTTGCAAGTGATTGAATTCTACTTTTGCTGATGCAAATTTTCACACCTCAACTCGGTATTCAATACAGTCTTTACAAAAGCCAGGCAGTCAGTGCTCCAGGATGCAGAGTGATTCCTCTCTGTAATCGGAGAATCAGTTTACAAAAGATGTGACCCTAGGTGATTCTGTGATTCTGTAATTTTATGTCAAACTAAGGGAAAAAGCAGTCAAGTAGCGACTGATGACTTTGCTGCAGCTCACAGCTGGGACACCAACAGGCCAAAAGCAGCATGAGGCTTCAGGAGAGTTTATATCTGTGGAGTCTGAACATGCCTGCCTGCACAGATGACCGATGGAGCTGCAGGTATAAATGATACTCAGTTTATTAAAAATATGGATTTTGTATATTCATAACCACTGCTCCTCTGCTCTCCCCTTTCTACGGGCTCGCGTTTCCCATGACATGACTTCGTAGAGCAAGAAATTACTTCATAGAACAGGATTCTGCAAATCCTAATATCAAATATTCCTGTAATAGAATGTTTTCCCTCAGTAGACATGAGGAATGATACATAAGCAAAGGAGACCCTGTCCATCATGATTTGTATTTTTCATCTTGCTACTACTTTTCTATTTGTCTCATTGAAAAGAGACACAGAAATAAAGATGAATTAATAATTCTCAGGTTGGCTGAAAAAACACTCAATTATCTCAGAGTTCAGCATGAAGATGAGTGTATTTTTCAAAGTACATTCTTGTCTTAAAAAGTAAGAATGGGCTCAACTGTCCTTCTCTAACCTTAGAAAATAAAAAGGCTAATAAATTTGATTATACTGAATAGCTTAGCAGTGCTTAGTTTGATGATCTTTGAATCAAAATTTAGTGTAATTCAACTTGAAATCCAATTTTAAAATGACTTAAAAGCATTGAAATCAATACACCAAGAAGCACTTCCTAGGTAAAAGAACCTTTCTCTGATACATAATTTCTTACCTATATTTATTCCACAAGTACCTTACAGAATTCAGTCCTTCATACTAGAATTACTGTAGCAGCTGTGAAAAAGTGTCAACCTCAAAAAAAAAAAAAATGGAGAACTGAACATTTATTTTGCTCACCTCATATATGTGAACTTGCTCATTTGTTACAGCAAAAATTAATAAAACATTGTTTTGCACAAGTTTGTCAATTAATTGTCCAATTGTGGGATACTCCTGCAAATAAACAGAAGAGAGCCACATCAATCCTTTTTTCACATGTGTTCAGTTGCTAATTATCTCCCATGAAAAACACATTCAAATGCTAATAATTAATACTGTATAGCATAAACTGTAATTAGGCACTACGTGTATACAAAAGAAAAGGCAGTAGATATAATTTCCTAGCCTTGTTTTTAAGGAAGCCCCTCTGAGGAAAGTACAGTGCCGATCTCCATACTGGGACACTTGGCTCAGTAGCATCTGTGATATATATATATGTAGATAGATAGATAGATGTAATCCCTAGAATAACACTGTGACAGAGCAACCGGGTATTTTTCCTACACAGAACACCATGGTGGATAAATTCAGCATTTCCTAATGCTGAACCTTAAGCTGATAAGCTCTCCTACATGAACAGCATCCTACAAATTCCTGAATTCCTCCTGAATTCACACCCTTGCAGGGAACATGATTAATGCAAATTTTGCGTTCTCTGCAGAAGAAAATACTAGTCAGTCCTGTTCCACATGTTTTCCAGGTTAGCAGAAATAAGATTTGCAATTTCTTTTTTTGGTAGCTATAACCTATCGTATTTCCATAAAAACATGCTGTTCTCTTTTACTAAAACATGTAATTACAAAAACACAGATGACAGAAAATACCCAGATTCCCCAACTCTTACACATTTCAGTGATGAAAGTATAGTTCCATTAATTTTCTAAGTTGCTTATGTTAGAATGTGAGAGTTGTACAGAATTCATAGCACATTACCAGAACAGTTGACATGGAATATTCATTATTGTGGTCCAAATGGCAGTTCCCATCATTAGGAATAACAATCCCTGCCAGTTTACTGTCCATCCCAAAATGGGAATCAGCATCACTCACAAACACCAGCAAATGTAGAGAATCATTCCTCCATCCAATTTTTTCCTGTCATTTAAAATACATCAGTTTAGCAGGCTGTATTGCACTCACAATATAGAAAAGTAGCAAAATATATGGAAAATAGCATCTCAAAATAAATGAAGGAAATAGTTTTAAAGGGAGTGTCCAAACACCTTTTTTAAGGGATGGTCTTCATTCCATTGTCTTTGGCTAACATTTTTTCTCCTTATTCCTGTGTTTAATAACATAGGCTGGCCCTGTTCATGTCAATCTGCTCAGTACTCTAAACATAGTTAATCAAAAATAGTTAAAGAAAAAACAATCAAGAAAACAGACCCAGTAATTATACAGTAATTTTTATTTATTTATTTATTTATTTATTATCCCTGGCAATTAAAAAGAAACACTAAAATATTGCAATATGCATGTTTAACTTGACACAGCCAAAAATTTTTTTCACACAAATCTAACTAGGCTCTTCGACTGCATTAAAAAAATTTTGAAAAATAATGATCTGCTTCTTTGAAATATAACCATACAATACTAGAAGTGTAACACAGAGAATAATTAATATCATACCTAGAAGTTTCAATTACCTTGCAAACAGCTGCCTGCATAATTGCATCGAATCCTCCCTCTGGAGTGTCTATATTAGCAGATATTCGCTGTCCTTTCACAATTTCATTGAATTTTTCAGCATCATTTGTTAGTGGCAAAACATGTTTGTATCCAAAGGTGGGTAAGCACTCATATGGCACGCTTCTACAAGATAAGTGAGACAGCTTTTAGAGAAGAGAAGCCTCTGGGGAGACCTTATAGCAGCCTTTCAATACTGGAAAGATCCCTTTAGGGGTCCTATGGGAGAGATGGGGAGAGACTCTTTATCAGGGAGTGTAGCGATAGGACAAGGGGTATCAGTTTTAAACTGAAAAAGGGTAGATTTGGATTAGATGTGAGGAAGACTACCATGAGGGTGGTAAGACACTGGAACAGGTTGCCCAGGGAAATTGTGGGTGCTCTATCCCCGGAGCTGTCCAAGGCCGGGCTGGACAGGGTTTTGGGCAACCTGGCCTAATGGGAGGTGTCCCTGCCCATGGCAGGGTGGGGTTGGAACTCAATGATCTTTAAGGCCCCTTCCAACTCTAACCATTCTATGATTCTATTATACGGAGTGACAAATCACTCCAAGGGCTGCTTTGCAGGCCTGTCTGCATTGGTGTTTGTGTTCACATATCTCTGGTTCTGAGATAGAACTAGTGAAAAACAAGAGCATCCAGTGAGGTGGGCAATACAGCCAGGGCTTCATAAAGCCTGGGAAATGCCTCTTAGAGCAGAGTAATTCAGCCAGTTAACAACACACAGTCCTTGCCTTGCTCCCCACTGTGCCTTGTTTTCATACTTAGAAGCACATTAGGATCTATAGTCCCTTAATGACTTTAGAGAGCACCATCAAGCTGCTGCAGTCTCGCTTCAGGCTGCAGAGCACAGCTTCTCCTCCACATAGTTTAGGAAAGGGCTAGGGTAACCTGGGTACGGAGGACTGGGGAATACTGCTAGACCCTAAGGGGAAAAAAGAAACAGGAAAACAACAGTGACAAGATGAAGAAACTGCCATTCTGTGTTGGGCTTGAGTTTGCACCTGCTCAGTATAGCAATGCTGTAAAATTCTCCTATCTATGTATGTTCTAGCAAATCACTATTATGCTGCATACCTGTTTGTTAACCTATTAACATTAACTAGCAGCAAAAGCTAAAAAGCAGAATTGCTCCCAGATTCCTCTCTGCAAACATCATCAGGACTGAACAGAATAATTATCAGAGTATGAAACTGAAAGAAAGTAAAAAGACAAAAAGGAGTTTCGCAAACTGACACAGTCAGAGCTGGAAGAGGGCAGAGGTTCCAGTGAGGCTGCTGAACTGAATTTTATCCTAAAGATTAATATTATGATTTAATGTTGACATGCAAACAGAGGTAGGTATTTCCCCTGCCTACCTGCAAGGGTTGCTTATTTCTTCAGCTGTAGTTTTGATAAATGGCGAAACTGGTTTTTCAACAAAAGATCCAAACCCCAGTCTGAAGTTGCTTGTCAGTTTTGACATTTCTTTGGAAAGAGTTGAACCCAGTTCTTTAATTGTATTTAGATCATCATCCATGGAGGCTGAAAGATCCATCAAGTAATAGAGATCAATTGGATAATCTTCAGTTTGCCGAACCTTGACCTGTATTGTTTCTTCATGTCCTGTGAAGGTTGTGGGAAAACAGGATACATATCAGCACTTCTAAACAGAAGTTATGAGAAACACCAAGTTGTTTATAAACTTATATGTATGGTGAAAATTATATAAATTTTAAAATCATCAGTAGAATTCCAAAAAAATATCAAAAATTCTCTGTCAACTAAAATCTCAAACAGGAAGTTTGAAAATTTAAAAGCAATTCTAGTGTTTTTTTTTTTCTGAATGATTTCTCAGTAAAGATGTAACCATTCATTTACAACAAATTGCTGTAATTTAAAAATATGTGAACATGACTTTGGCGCTATGCAGCTTTAGAAAATTTAGATAAGAAGCTAATTGAAACTAAAAGGTAGCACTTATGGGGCATACCACCTACATTAGAAATGTAAAGAAAAGCAGAGCGTTCACATAGGGTTTATTCTTCATTCCAACATTATGATTTGATCTAACTGGGTGTCTCTTACGTTTCTTCATTCCAGCTTTTCTGCCAGGAAAAATTCACACCTCAAGGACCCCAAAGTAGGTCTGGAGCGTTTCCATAAATGTCACTGGTAGCTTGTAAATCCTTAAAGCCAGATTTTATGCTGCCTCTGAGATACGCTGTTTGCCAGACCTGCTGGGTAGAGGCACAGGGGCAGGGCTGGAGAGGTGGGGGGGGTGTTGAGTGTATTCCACTCTCTCACTGTCACCTCAAAGGCAAGAAAATAGAAATACTAAAAAAAAAAAATTATTATTTTTTTTTTTATGTTCCCAGCACTTCTGAAAGTATTTTGAAGTCAGTCCAACCTATCCTGCATCTGACAAGTCAACAAATAATTTTTTACTTAATACAGGATTTTTTACCTTTATTCTATCAAGATTTTTTCAGTCTGAGAAGCTTCTGTATATCACATTGACTAACAAAAAAAAAAATATCCCACATCTATGAACTGGGTGACTTACCTGGCCGCAGCCGGAGAGTTAATTTTTGAGGAGAAATCTGTATGACATCAGAATTGTTCTCCTGGGTCACTATAGTTAGGGGCTTGTTTCTGTGAATTTCTACTTCTGAAATGGGAAATTCAATCAAACTCATCTGGCATCCTTTTGACAAAAGGTTTTCTGGTGTATCACACCTCCCATGAATTCCAGCCGAGTCTGTGTAATTCTAAAGCAAACAGGAGAAGGAATGGTCTAGTTAAATGTATTTACTGACCAGCCACCAGCACCTGCCTGACAAAAGGTCAATCCAATGCAGGGAACAGAAACAAAGATGCAAGTTAGTGCAAACTAGTGCAGGAGATGGAGGTGGCACAGAAATCTGAATTTACCCTTCATGGATCATGTCACACAGGTGTATAATTAATGTAACTGACACCGATTTGGTATCCTGGGAGAAACTGCTCTATTGTTGGGGAATGGGAGTTGTGCCACTCACTGCATTTGGTTTCTCACAGCACTGGGAATGATAACACAAAGCCCCTAGGAGCTCCTGGTTTTTGTATTACCAGATTATGCCACAAATTCATCAGTCTTTCCTAAACAGTTTCGAACTGTTGATGGAAAGGCATCATTTAATAACAGAAGAGGTCTTGCAGATAATAAACTCCTATAAATTTTGTGACAAACTGACGGTGGGGTACCCAGTGCTTTTTTCTGATCTACTTCTTCTCAACACTCATTTAACATATTCACTGAAGCAGGTAGTAAGTTCTTGTTACTCTGCCTGGTGTCCGGCAAGCACCAGAGCCTCCTTCCTTCACTCCCCAGTGCTGTAGGGGCCCCGGGCATGCCCACTTCTCTCTGGTTACGTTTGGCCCAGCGTCCTACTTGACTTTCTCCCATCCGGAAAAAATCACAAACCTGTCAGTATCAGCTGGGCAGCTTGCAGTTTGTTTTCATTATTCATTTCAATGCACTTGATATGTATTCCTTTCCACCACACTGCTGCAGGGTAGGTACTACCCCCACAGAGCGGTGAAGTTAATGGTTAGTTTTACAAAGAGACTTCTGTGCCTTATTACTGTTTCCTCGAGCTATGACTAGAGTTTAGATCCTCAAAATCAGTCAGCTGCCTCCTGAACTGGAAACTGCTCTGACCTGCAAGACCTTTTGACCAAAACCTGGGCAATGCACAGCAGAACCAGCACTGAAACATTCAATTCCTGGTGGTGGTCATGGGCCCATACCTTTTCTCCTGAGTTTGGATAAGTAACCTGGGGCTCAGGAGCTAAGCCACAAATATTCTCTGAATTCAATCACTGAAAAAGTTTCCACCCAAAGCAAAACAAATTTACTTTAAACCTTTTAAAACTGGAACTGGGACCCTTCTTTCCACTAAAATGTCGCTCTTCATGCCTACAAATTATCAGGGATCTTACATCTTTTGGGGGAAGCAATGCTGAGACACCTGATGGGAACAGTGGTTTATTATTCTTCAGACCAAATCCAATGTCCTTTCTCAAGCTAAACTCTCACCAACAGCTTCTTCAATACAGTGCAAATAAAAACCCACGTATCATTGGAAAACTTTCACAGGGAGATCCACATCATGTCCTTTAGTTACACACTTTCAGCTGCTGGCTTTTCAAAACACGTGTGAAGAGGCAAACTCGTATTTCAAATACAACTACTAGGTGTGTTTTTATCCTGCAAAAAACAGTGGTTTCTTTGGAGGCACCTGTGTTTACTCTGTCACTAAAACACCTATGTCTTTTGCACTCTTCATGCATTGCTCTCTAGCAAACAAGTCAAGGAGCTTATGAACAAAGGAAAAATCCTGTACTACTATGAAATTTTCAATAGTTCCACAGGGTGGGTTTTTTTTAAATAAAACAATTAAATAGTGGGTTTTTTTTAAAAAAAATCAATAAACTGTGTTTCATTTTTCCTTTCTAAAAATACAAGACACTAGTCCAAATTACATGATCAAACTTAATTTCAAGAAAATCCTGGTTCGATTGTTAAGTACAACCATAAAAACTACTACAAACACAAAAACGCGGGTGAGTTTTTCCCCATAGTAACAATTTTTGTAAACTGCTTTATGATTTTTAGCAAATTTTTTTTTTTAAAGTGCTGTTTGGTCTTTGTTAGCTACTGCATGAAGCAGTATGTTCATTCCATCCTAGGTATTATTTTGTTATTCAAAAAAAGCAAGAAGTACTTTTAACAGCAAAGGTGTAAATCAGAAACTATCACTAAAGAGACTTGTTTTATTTCTCTATTATTTCTGGCAAGTTTTTAATTATGATAGCTGATGATCTTGCTAACATTAATGAACTAAGACCTAGAATATTTACTGTGAAATAGGGAGATATTTAGCACCATTTACAGGTGAAAGTTTTAAAAGCAGAGATGTTAAGTGATTTTCCTGGGGTTACACAGAAAGTCTGCGGCGGATACATAGGAAACAAATCCAGATTTATTTAATTTTTTTAAGCCAAATGTTTCAGCCATAACATTAACACTCACATCATATTAATTATAAAACTGACTTCATCATCACCATACTTAAAATCAACACTGTATTAATAATTTGCGTATGTAAACGAACTGGAGCACCTTCTGTTTACACTGTCTGGCTTGGTGTGTAATATGTAAGATGCAGTCTGGTCTCTGACTAGATGTTCTGGTGCTTCATCATCAGCGCCATGGGTGAGTCAGCCCTGAGGCTGATGACTTGAGCCCCTCTAATAGCACTTTTATTTCTGCCTGAGATGAGGAAGGTTGTTTTTTATAAATAAACCAAAACCAACAATGAATAATAGACCATAAATTCTAGATCGAATTCTATTTTTGATCCCCAGGAAGGCTTCACTAAGCGCTGTATGCATTACAAAACCACGGGCTGACCCAATTAAGTCAATACCTCATCACTCAGAGCTACTACAAACACTTCAAGTCTTCGAAATTTTTTTACTCTACCTCTTGAAAACACCAAGCGCAGTGTGGTCCGGAAAGCAAACAGTCTTCACAAGTCACTGCACTTTCCTGAGTACAGGTCCCTAAATTTAAATCCAAGAAGATAAAAGACAATTAATAATGTGTTTAATCACTCAATATATGAATATTCTTGTCAGTTAGAGAATGTGGGAGGTAAAAAATGCACAAGTTTATCCATACTTAGTATTGCTGATAAAATTCCTTCATAATGGTATTTCTATTGGTAGAAGATTAACTTTCTAACAAAAATTAAAACCCCACAATTGCTGGCAATTAACATACTTCTGCATGCTTTACGGATGGCATTCACTGAGAAGATTACCTGTTTTCTCCAGCGCACCTGATAAAGTGTGTTTCTGGTGCGGTGCAGGTAAGATTCCCAACATAACCAGAGATATTAAAAGAACAGATTTATGTTCACTCTATACACTTTAAACTGCTTCACTCAGGTCTCTAGATATGATTTAATATATTGTGCAGGTGCCAGTGAAATGCTCAGTCCATGTATAGTACTAAAGTTTCTCAGCAAATCAAACAGCGATTAGTAAAACCAAAATTGCTCAAACACCCTTCTCTTCCACACATCTTGTGCTATATAATGACCACATAAATCTTAGATGAACTTGCAGGGTAGCAGTCTGTCAAAAAAAAAAAAAAAAGAAA